>JAZGUH010000609.1:600000-770431 GCA_037893225.1 Hippasteria phrygiana | reverse complement strand
CCTGAAGTGCATACCCAAGCGTAAGTACGGGACGTCTTGCGACTAGTGCATGGCCCGGAACGCAAGAGACGGAATAGCTATAGACGTGGTAGTGACACTTTGTGCTGTAGATGATGTACACTCCGTAATACTGCTCTACATTAATTAATTAATGCTGTGACGGCATGAAATAATGCTACATACGTAACAACGCCTCCTACTCGAAGCTCTGTGAAAATCAACTTCCATGAGAATTAACTTCCATCACTAACACCGTATAAAGTTGTGTGTTTTTTTTGGTCATCCTTAACCTTGAATTGACAATCCTGTTTTCTGTCATGATTGTTGTGTGTTGTCATTTATTAATAAGTAATGAATAATTATCATCGTGACTGTTTGTTTTGAGCTGTATAATACATGTATGCATTATGTAAATATGTATGCATTGCATCAGACAAGTTTAAGATTTTAGCTGTTGTCCCCCTTCAAAGATTTTTGTATGGACTTGATTTCTTCTCCAGTTTGGCTGATCATTTTGTCAAGTTGTACAGAAATCCTTATTGAAATTGAACTAGAAAAAAACATCACTATGACAGAAATGGTAATGAATCACTTGATTTCTGTCCAGTTGTCACTTTCCCCTATTAAAATCAAGCTGATATGAGATCTAAAAGATTTAAACTTTCTCATAAATACCCTTTTAGAGTTGAATTTGTTTTGTTTTGGAAACATCCTAATTTGTGATTTTTTTTCTTCGGTTTGATAGATATCCCCATCCCTGCTTTTGCAAATGCTATCCTTGAAGCAGGTACAAAAACTGGCTTTGTACGAGAGAATGTTGCATACATGCACTCTTAAAAAAGTTGGTCAAAATGGGTTGATATTTTGCCCAGTGTTGGGCAACATATCAACAACCGAAAATCTTTTGCAAATTCTTCCCAATAATTGGTAAATTTTTACCTGAATTAACCAACAATGTGGTAAATTAATACCAATGTTGGGTAAATAACAGCTGCCCAATTATGTTTTACCCAACGTTTTTACAGTGTGTATATTTCTCACCTCCGTAAATATGACCGACAACCAGCCAACAGCAATATGTAATGCTGCAGTATGTTACAGGCTATCAGCCATATCAACCCAAGCCCCTGGCTGACAAAAATTTAAAAAAATAAAAATTGGGAAAATGCTATTAATGGTTCTGAAAAATGATGAGTACATAAGAAATAAAGATGTTGTGTTTTTGTCCTTTAAATGGACGTATCCATTATCTCCGCCCATTGATGTAATGTCTAAATACAGTGATGTGCACTTCCCAGGCTTTCAAGCATTCCAACTTTTCTTACTCTTTCCTATTTTTTGTTTACCTTGCTCCTTCTACTTTTCCTACTTTTTTCCTGAAATTCCGTTTTTGTCCACTTTTTTTCGTCCACAACTCAGAAAAATGTAATCGCATTGATGAATGCTTTTCGTAAGTGTTACACACTGGCATATGAAAGTCACACAAGAGAGGGCTTGAAGGCAGGAGTAAGTCTGCAAGTTTTTACTTCCAAGAGCTTAGTTGAGGATGGAGCACACAAGTGTTGTTTTAAATACAGAACATGCCTGTGATGCTGTGGACATGGATGAGTACACATATCAACAAAAACTGCTTCAAAGCCTGCAAAAGTCCTACTTTTATCCTGATTTTGATCCTACTATTCTCCAACTTTTTCACCTGCTTGAAAGCCTGCACATGCACACGCAAACGGGTGTCAGACACGTATGTTGGACACCCATATTGGATCATAGCCACGGCTGTGATTGGTCAAATGGGGTGGGCCTTAATGGGCGTGTCCCACCACCTGATCTCCATGTATACAAATCTGGATTGCGCATTGGCCGCTGCACGCTTTACGCACAGCTGTCGCCAGCATCCACCATATTACCACTCCCCATTTCCAAAGTTGAGGGCGTGTCATCACTAGTGAGACTGCGGTAAATTGCAAGGAATAATTATTTTTCGAGACCTCTATCATTATCATAACACCACATTCATAACGATTTCTCCCTTCAACTTCGTCATAAAATATCTATTTGCAGATGAAACGATTGTCCCACAACCTTTGAACTGCGTGTTTTTGCAATTAATTGCGGCACAGGGCCGGATGGCATCGTGCATAAGTATCCCACTTCGGCGATGCCGATAAGAATCAGGCGATATAACTTGACCGTGTGTGCATGCGCGCGCATGTCTGGAAACATTCAAAATAGATATTGCGCTGCCTAGTCCTAGCCATAGCGCACGCCGGCCTGCTTTAGACTTTTGCGTACGTTCGTGTTCACGGCTATGGATGGAGTGGTAAGGTGGTGGACGGTGTCTACAACTTGAACGGCCAATGCGCAATCCAGATTTTTATACATGGAGATCAGTGGTCCCACCCACAAAAATATGCCTTCCGAATGTGGTGCCATCCGTAGTAAAAACCCAAAAACAAATTGCTTCTTCACAACCCTAATGTCCAGAATTGTGTACAAACTCCTCACGGTGCACCTGCGCAGGGCCTGGCAAGCAATCTTTTCACCACTGTTGTCACAGCCAAGGTTATTTCTTGTTGGTAAAACTTATCTTTATTCCTTACCTAATTGTTTCAGAAACATTGATAACATTTGTCATGTTTTGATCACTGAACTAAACTCAAAACCCGTTCCCTTCATGCCTGCTGTCGTGTACAATGCATATCCTCATGGTAGTGAGCCCTCATTGCATGTTCTTGTGTTCTAACCTTTCTCTGTCTTAGATGCAACAATAAAAAACACTGCTCCGTCCCAGCGACAAGTGGGATATTTGGCAACCCTTGTCCGGGGACTTTCAAATACTTGGAGGTCCAGTTTCAGTGCGACAGGCCATTGCGTAAGTATCAACATTCTGGTGGCATTGGCAAGGGACACCGGAAAAAAGAAAAATGGGAAAACGATGTAAAGCTTGTACACAGTAGACTCCTTTTTAACAATGTTACATGTATGCATGGATTTGACGTCTGATTCGTAATGATTGACTTTCTAACTTCAAGCCTTAACGCTTTGCATGCTACAAACTGGCTTTGCCTTCCTAACGGATTTCATAATGTTTTGATGTAATGATAAACTGATTTTTTTCTTCTTTTTTAAAATTTAATTTAAATTGGTACAACTACAAAGTTCTTTAAGCTAAATCTGTACAGAATTAGTTTGATATGAACATGATTGAAATTAAGTAATTTTTTTTTTATTAAAGAGAAGAACATGACATTTATTGAAAAGTGAGGAGTCGGGAATTGAATATATTCAACTATTATTTCTTGATAAATGTATTGCCAAAATTGTAAATACAATTGTATAATTGCTGTGATACTTGGTGAATTCTAACTTGCAGAAACTCGTGGTCTTTTGAAATAACTTGGTACCCTCAAACAATGTATTTGAACAATTTAGATCAAGTGTTCCATCCACAAAATCATAGGATTTACAATTTGCATCCAGGAAAGATTTTTGTACTGTATTTTTTGTTGTTTTTCTGCTTGTTTCTGTGTTCTTTGAGGAAACTTTTAAGTCAAGGGGAGCCACAGTTATACATAATGTTTTTGGAAAATGCTTTCAGTGAGGGTCATAAATTTTCTTAACATCTTGAATACGGACGATGTCCATAGCTGTGGTTTAAAAAAGACTACATTGCCGATTGTCTACAATGTGTGATGCGATCAAGCAAAATCAGTCTGAAGTAGGCCCTGGTCAATTTTGGGATTTTTTCATATTTATTTGTAGCATACTTCAAGCTCCATATTAATGAAAACCCCATGTGAATACGACCTTTGGTTAAAAAGTCACAAATATTTGAACACCGGCACATTAAAAAGAAAGAAACTGAGAAAGTCAAGTTTAAAGTTACAGTACTTTAATTGAGTCATTTTTAGCACACTTATAATACATGTCATATTTTGATGTGAAAGAAGAATGTTTCTCCCTTTTTGTTTTTGTAAAAAAGTCAATTTTGATTTGTCCACCCCTGCGAACATATTTTGGCCCATCTCAAAACAAGGATTGCCGAGTTCTAACTGATTTTGCTTGATCGCATCACATATTGATTATGTGCATTCCTGCGCGTACTATCCATTGTTTGCAATATGCTTGGCTGCACAACCCGTCTTGGTATACCAGCACCCCATCAATAACAGTCGGACAAGAGCTTAAAATATAGAAAGCAACTTCCAACGACACCATTTTTGTGTGTGGGAAGTCAGCATCAACAATTCTTTGTCATTTTGCAATCTGCTACAAAGATCTGAGTGAGCACACGTACGTAAGTGCTTCACTGGTCCACGATCATACATTTTGATGCTCGGTTATTCAAAGTGTTGTGCCCCCCCTTGACTTGGGTTCCCTCTCATTGATTACCTACTGTGTTTTTCTGTGCCTGTTATTACTTACGTGTGCTGTTTCTCACAGGGGGCTCGCCCACAAGGATTACATATTTCCTTGTCACACTAGCCGAACGTCCCATTATGGGTAAATATTTTGACCAATCCAGAAACTGAATTGCTCTTGTTCACTAATCAGTTCTGCTAAATTCAAAATCTAAATGTCCCTTTTGGTCTTATGTAAAAACGGAATGGTTAAAACTTGTAGGTTGGCAGAAAGTTACATTCAATCAGGAGTTTGCGGAAGCTACAAGAGTTTGTGAAGGCCTTTGAATTGAATTTCTTAACAGATACATGTATGTATAATTTGAGTGGACATAAACTTGCAGCAGTGGGATTTGAACCTGTGATCTTTACCATACCGTTAAAAATCACAAGTTGTCTCTGCTAGAGAAAGTTATGCAGTTGACTTACATTTCTCTTGAATTAAAAAAAAAGAAATCCCCCCCTACTCATTTATAGAAGTAAATTTTTTTTTCAATAATAAAGATTTAAATTTTGCTCTGTTAGCCTCAACGCGGCAACCAACTACAACAGGTACTACAAGAATTCCTGTAATTACAGCCTCCTCACCACCAACGGTTGCAGTCACTGAGCCTCGTTCCACCCCTACCCCTATCCCTGTCCCCACCCCCACCCACATCCACACCCCCACCCCAAAACCCAATGTCGTCACCACAACCCAAGCAGAGGTTGCCACGACAACAGCTGTGCCACCTGCAACTACAGAAGCCAAAAGACGTAAGTTACTGACACTCTGGACGTCAGTGCAATGCCCATTCACCAAGCAAGGTTTTCCCACTGGGGAAAATTAACGCTTAGTTTTCGGGAAATAACTATTGCTACCTATTTCGTAGGGGGCAGGTCGCATGCAGGTATATTTGATGTTCACATGAAAATATGAGACCTGCAGCCGATTGCACAAAACCTTACGTAATTGCGTAACTCCACTTACGCCCATTATATTGCATAAGTTGTGCAACTTTTTTTTTACATTTTTAAAATCGATTTCACGAAAGGTACGCAGTGCGTAAGTCACTAAACTTGCGCCACAAATTATGGCGTAATGTACCCACTCATTTTAGGTGGCTTCCGCACAAACACTGAAATTATGACTATAAGCTAGCTGAGTGTGAGCAACGTAGGGCCGTTAGTTACTCAAATCATTTATTAAATTCACTAGATTATTTCAGAGAGTAATGAAATGATCATCCGCTGCAGGTTTACCTGTGAGATATTTCCGAAAGTTGCCATCAATTTTTTTGTCGGAGCGAAGTTTCAAAAGTGATAAGTTTCAAAATGGTGCCCCACAGTTCAATTTGACGACTGTTCCATGTATTTTTATTGTTGTACTCAAACAGTCGTCATAAAAGCGGCATTTAGCCTCGTCCGCGTTGTATAAAATGAATAAAACATTGCACAGCTACGCACTGTTTCGTGAAATGGATCGCAAGGATATTGTGCAGCTGCGCAACATTTTTATAGCGCAAGTCCGATTTCACGAAACCGTGTGCAACTTACAACATGGCATCGGACTTGCGCTATAAAGATGTTGCGCAGCTGCGCTACATCCTTGCGATCCATTTCACGAAACAGTGTGTAGCTTTGCAATGTTTTATTCATTTTATACAACGCGGACAAGGCTAAATGCCGCTTTTATGACGACTGTTTGAGTACAACAATAAAAATACATGGAACAGTCGTCAAATTGAACTGTGGGGCACCATTTTGAAACTGATCACTTTTGAAACTTCGCTCCGACAAAAAAAATTGATGGCAACTTTCGGAAATATCTCACAGGTAAACCTGCACAGCGGATGATTATTTCATTACTCTCTTAAATGATCTGGTGAATTTATTAAATGATCTGAGCAACTGACGGCTCTACTATGTCATCTTTTCGGTGTTTGTGCGGACAACTGAAGCCACCTAAAACGAGTGCGAAGTTACGGCATAATTTGTGGCGCAAGTCGGCGACTTACGCACTGCGTAACTTACGTGAAATCAATTTTGTTTAAATGTCAAAGATGTTGCGCAACTTACGCAATAAATTGTGGCGTAAGTAGAGTTACGCAATTATGCACTGTTTCGTGAAATCGGCTGCTGGTTTCACAAAACGGGCGGAAAGTAGCAAAAGTTGAAAATTGATATTTCCTGAAAGTACACACAGTAAGCTTCAGTTTGACATATTGTGTGTTGCTTTAGTTCATTCCTTGGTCCCACTATAACCTGTTAAAGTTGTCAGTCTTGGACGCCTTGTTTTGAGAAAGTGAAGCTCAAAGTTAGTGAACTACACACACTTAAACCCGAGTTCAAAAAAGAAATCACCCAAATAAATATTTAAACATTGAATTCAGTTTAAAAACTTTAGGATATGATAGAACAGGCCTTTTTGAATGTAGAAATGTTAAAATTGACTTTTCAGCAAACATGTTTCATTTCCGCTTTTAACTCATGTTGTCAGGCCACACGATGTTCCACTCATGATCAGGAGACTAGAGATACTGAACTTTTCAAATGGAAAGAAAATGTTTTAAAAGGAAGACATGTTTTCGTACTTTGTTTTTTTTTTTATAGCAGAGTCCATTTTTCTGTATCCAAATTGCTGCCAGGTTCAGGACAAAATTGAAATGCTTTTGCCTCTTTTTTTTGTGGCAGAGACAACAGCATTGTTGAGTGACCTTGATTTCTGCCCTGCGACCTACCGGCGGGGAATCCATTGGCCGGGTACAGAGTCGGGGAAATTCAGCACATTGGCTTGTCCCGAGGGAACCAAAGGTAGGCCTCTTTTTTTTGGGGGGGGGGGTTAACTAGCTCGTCCTAGAAAAAGCAGCCCCAGGCTGTCAAAGCATTCTTGTTCCTGCTGGGGGTCAGAAGTGGTGAAGTTCCCATGTAGGGCGTAACTGTGAGACGGGTGTACTGAATACGTGTTTACAGGGGCCAATGGGACACTTTTGAGACACTGGTGGCATCAGATATACTGGTCCCTTTCAATTTTTCTCACCAGTCGTGCTTATGCTCGGAACTTGTTTTTATGGAAGTCGCCCAGTACAAGGCTAAAAGCCCCTCTAGGTAAAGGGCTACAACAGAGGTGGTGGGGTTGGCCACATTTTAGGTTGCCAGCCCTACCACCCTTACGGTTTTCCTGGGTCCAGATCTAAATAGAGGACGAATCTTCAATGTACATTGTAGATACTAAAGAAATTATCCCAGTGCAAGTCAAAGCAAGGTGAGTGCGCCAAAAGACCCTCTGCGTGTATAAAGTTCCCAGCACTTTATACGACTCCTACCTGATGTGAGAGAGCTGTATCAGTGCTATCAGTAAGTGAAGGGCAGTTTATCTGTGCCTTTGACCTGGTTCCTGGCAATTACTGGGAGCAGAACTAACAGGTGTCTGACACATGTCAAACCGCTCTCCCTAAAGAACACTGACAGATCTCTAATTGAGGGTTCAACACCCTGTGTGACAAAGATTAGCTGGGGAAAAAAAATTTACGTGGAGGCGGGGAAGCACACGTCAATTTGAATCAGTATGTGACCGGATCTTACAAAATGAGTCTTAAGGTCATTTTGCATGTCACTTGTTACATGCATTAGAAAGAGCGTAACCGGGTCTTCATTTTGATATAACACTCAGTTTGACATCACGATGAATATGGACATTATGTGGGCCAAAACTTGACAATTTCTATTGATTTCTAATATGCAAGAATTGTTTGAAGGGCTGTAACTTACAGTGACTTGTGACTGGTTAGCTTCAATCCCTGACCCCCTCCCCCCCCCCCCCCCCCCAAACCAATGCACCACCTCATTGCTAACATTGATGATATTCTGCCCAAGAAAGCCTTGTAAAAGCTTTCATCATAAGCAAAGCAAGCAGACTGATTTCTTCTACCCTGCCATTGACCCCATACTAATTGCTTCCCCTTACCCAGGCAGGTCAACATTGACAAACGTTGAGCCCACATTTGCCAGACATGAGCGGGGTTTGGTGGCCTCTTAGATGGGGACTTGGAGGGTTATTTCTCCCCATTGGCACCCTTGTGCCTTCCTGTACCTTCCCAGTGAGCTGGTTGGGGCCTTGGCAAAATCAAAGGGTTGGGATTTTTGTGGGATTTTTGAAGAATTGAAGCAGGCTTTTCACTAACTGTTTTTCTGACTTATTGGCTAGCCTGCTGGTCTATATACATTTTGTAACTGCAGATTTTACTAGCCCGTTTAGGGTTTCACTCGCCCGTTTAGGGTTTCACTCGCCCGTTTAGAGTTTTACTAACCCGTTTTACTATACTAGAGTTTCACTACATGTATACTAGAGTTTTACTAGCCCATATGTGACCCGCTCTGGAAAAAGGTATATTATGTTGCAAAATATGAAAAATTTGTTTTATATATGTTTTGAAAGCCCGCAATGTGAGCTTTCATTTGGTACATGATAGAGCCCTAAAGCCCTTTCCGTTCTGGAGATATCGCATTTTTGCATATTAGTTAGTCTTACGGAGTTCAAATTGCACAACAGAGAAAACAGGCCTTGAAATAGCTAGTTCTATAAATACAATGCAATGGAACAATGTACTCTAAAAAGATAATTTTTTTCACTTTATTCACTGAAGTCAACATTATTGTGCACAAAACCTGAAACTTTAGATATTTAAGATGTCATTAAAGACAAAAAAACAAAAAATGAATTTTGACAAATAATTTTACCCTCTCAAAGTTGAAAGGGCCATTACACGTAAATGCATAGCGCGAATTATATCACCTTTTTCTGGAGCGGGTTTTATTCATTTTTATTTCCTTTTTTCTTTTTTAGACATAAGTCCATTTGGCACACCAGTCATGAAGTTGATATTTCGGAAAATATATTTCGGAAAATATAAGGGCCGTGGGAAATGACGTGAAAGGCATTATAGGCCATCAGCCTCAGTCCAAAAATTGGGCAACCCATATTAAATGATCGAGAAGAGTAATGCTCATAGCGATTTTTTGAAAGGTATGCACACCTAGAGTTGGAAAATGTGACAGCATTGCAGCTTGAGCGGTGGCAGCTTTTTGGGTGTTATCACTTTTTAATTTTTGTTCTTCAAAATGGCCGCCAATATGCTTGTTACCGGATTAATTATATGTGGTAACAAGCATTTTGGCGGCCATTTTTTTAAACAAAGGGTGATAACACCCAAAAAGCTGCCACCGCTGCAATGCTATCACATATTTTCCAACTACAAGGGTGCATACCTTGCCCAAAATCATCGCAGCATTATTCCCCTCATTTGATACCGACCAACCCTCCCAGGCCTATTATGTACTGTCTGAATAAACTGCTATCATGTTGGAAAAACACAAATAAAACCACACACCGGGCTAGTACTACTGTTTGGGCTCCTGATTGAAGACAAGTTGCCTTGCTTGGAGGCAAAAGAATTATTTAATAACTTGAACAATAGTTATGTGGGGGCTGACAAGGTCCAGTATTACAGAGCGGCATTTTTTCCCTTTCTCTGTGTTCAACTTTAGGGCAATTCCACAGCATTAGGGACAAACTAAAAAAAATTGAACACTTTGATATGTTTTTTTATAAAGTTTGGATTGCATTCTTGCATATATTGTTTAATATAACCTGTTTAATTATAAATTAGCTCTCAATGTTTTGTGAAATAATATTTTTGAACATAGGACCTTTTGGGTGATTTCTCCAATTTTAGTGATGTAACGTAAGTAACGTCACCCCTTTAGATGTTCAACTCTGACCTCTGTTTAAAAAGACAGGTACTTTTGAAGTGAGCTCAACCAGTTTAGAAGACAATTGGTGTTAACAGTTGCCTTTTTTGGTTCAGAAAACAGGAACCAAAGTTCTGAGTTGTTCTTTGTGTCTCTTGGTATTTTGCGTTGTGGCAGTTTTTGCCTTAGATTGGTCAATAAGATTTCCATTCGTCCTACACTTGATTACGATGCAGTAGTTTGTTCTTTGGGTCTGACTTTAAATCAAGCTCAAAGCATTGAAAGAGTTTAGAAACGTGCACTCCGCATAATTTTTTACCCAGTTGTTTTGCCATATAACGATGCTCTTAATTTCCTTAACATCCAATCGCATTCAGACAGACGTGTTGACCTTGCCACTCAATTTGCCAGAAACTTTCTTCCCCATCCAAGACATTCTCTCACCAAATGGAATCTTAGGAACTCCAACCATCTTACCATGCCTCATATCATTACTCAGAGATAAAAACAATCTCCTGTCCCCTCTGTGATTAGATTAATTAATTCTCAGTAGTTGTGTGTTTTCAGTTTATATCATTGTATTCTTTTTTTTATTATATTCTAATTATTTAATTTTTATTTGTAATGTTAGTCACTGTTGTTGTCATTTTTGTTCAAATTTTACCGTTTATATAATTTTTTGGCAACTATTGTAAACTTACAACTTTTACTGTAAACCAAATATTTTTAGTCCTTGGACTTTTTCTTTGGTAGCTATTTTTAAATAATAAAACCGGAAATGATATGAAATGAAATGAAATGAAATGAGGCTTTGAAGCTGTGAGGGATGAAAGTGACATGACGGAGGAATTGCCCTTTATTGAATTTATTTTGCCTTCACACCTCGGACAGAAAGTGGAAGAATCAGTTGCAATTTCTCACGCTGGTTACGAGAGGGCAATAAAACGTTACCATAGAGTGTGGTAGTTTCCAGGACACGCAGTGTTGGAAATTCCATGCCACTTCTTTTCTCTGAAAAGGAAAAAACCCTGGGAAAGGTACAGCGAATTTGTGAAAAACGGGAAATGATCGTAAGAACATGAATTCTTTGATTCACCACCGAGTTCATAGTCTTGTAATTACCATGCCCGGAGATAGTCCCCGTTGATTTATGAGTATATATGGGGAGGGATTTACGTACTGACAGCAGCTCGTAAAAACCCTCTCTAAGTAACGGGCTCAGAAATGTTTCAGAAATGTTCTACTTTTCTCAGAATCTGTGTTTATTATCGCACTTGGGAAACAAACATCGGGGAAGAAAGCGATAATTTATTGCACCGAAAGTAACAATGATCACAATTTGCCAGTCAATAAATATTACCATGCTCAAAGTTTACAGCATTGCAAATGATAACATTTGAACAACGATGAAAGTAAAAGAAAACATGGAAAGTGATGAAAGGAAAAAAAAAACATAGCATGTGACTGCCGTTGCGATATTTTACAGATGAATTGACAAGCAGAATGGAAAGTATGATCAATTTTATTTTTAGAATTTCAGGATGGGACAACTGGAAAATATTTACACAGCCTGGTACAATGTATACAGTCAGCTAAGTGTCTGTTTTTCTAAGTTTTTGTATCCAGGTGTACTTGTACAATACTTGTGGAGCCTTGATTGACTTGTTTTAATACAGATTTCAAAATTATTTTATCTTTAGTTTCTGTTTTTAATTAGAATTTTCTTTTGCACTCTTCCTGTACACTGAACTTATTGGAATTGTGCCAGTTTTCGTTTCTATTCTCCAGGGGTGAGATTTGTCGGGATTTTTCCAGATTTCAGGATATTTTTGTCGGGATTTTAGAATTTTTATGAGAATCTCTTTTGCAATCTGGATTTCCTGAGGTGTTGTCCTAAAGGTGTTTTTACCTGTAAAAGTGGATATAGACCAATAAAAATGGATATTTTAACCCCTTGACCCCGGATTTCATATGGGGGCGCTGGGGCGCCATGCTGGCTTGTGCAGCCAAGCAAAATGGGAACAAGAGACTTGTGCAGCCAATCATAACATACACAATACCCCAATAATGAATTGAAAATGCAGAAATTGGCGTGTATAGACGTCAACCGACCAGGTGGCAATTTTCAATCTGCACGTATTTGTGTCAACCGTACGCAAGGGGTTAAGGGGGTGCCTTTAGGCAAATACAAACTATATGTTGATCGTGGATTTTTCGTTGATTTGTTCATGGATTTGTTCATGGATTTGTTTGTGGATTTTTTCGTGGATTTCGTATAATTTATATTTTTGGCCAATCTCACCCCCGATTCTCGTATTATAACTTTTTGGTTTGAATTTGTGGGGGCATTTTTGAGTGTGATATTCTCATATTGATCTGATCAGTGTACCAGTTAATATTTTTGAACTTGCCCTAGTTTTGGTCGCGATATGTCCTTGCCCCATTTTGTTGCTGGCTAGATATAATTTCTCAGCTCATCATCCTCTACGGCCTAATCTGTACAGCATGCTGATTCCTTTTCAAGATTTGTCTGTTCCGGTGTGTGCTTTGTAAAATACATTTGGACTCTTGCCCCAGTCGGCAATGTAATCGTGATACATCGCATCTTCCTGTGGGATTGTCTGCTTCTATGGTTTGTCAGGCCGATGGACTGGCAATCGGATTAGGACCGGGAAGGAGCTAGCTTTCCACAATTCTCAATGTCAAGAAAATTCTTAGCAACCTTGCCCTGTTTTGCAGTGGTGCTAAATAGAAATATGTGCTAAGGATAGATCCACAGTCAAATGATGTAATGTAATATATTAAAGACTTTTGAAACACTGCCTAACGATATGATTTGTCTCCTCATAGGTGTTATGAGAGCCAGAGAATTTGATAAAAAAGGTCGACATGTTTTCCTAAACTGATCATTAACATCTGTTTTGTACATATATCTGCTACATCTGAGGCTTGTACAGCCAAGCATAACGTACACAATACCCCAATAATGAATTGAAAATGCAGAAATTGGCGTGTATAGACGTCAACCGACCAGGTGGCAATTTTCAATCTGCACGTATTTGTGTCAACCGTACGCAAGGGGTTAAGGAGGTGCCTTTAGGAAAATACAAGCTATATGTTGATCTTGGGTCCTCGTGGATTTTTTCGTGGGATTTTTTCGTGGGATTTTTCGTGGGATTTTTCGTGGGATTATTCGTGGATTTCTTATATCTGCTACATCTGTACTCTGTCTGAAAATTTCAACGTAATGGATTTCCTCTTAACACCTTGGGCACAGTATTTTACGGGAGACGTTGGGGTTTTGCAGTGGTTCTGGCAGCCAAATCAAACTGCTACAATGTGTTTGTGCAGTCAAGCATGACATAAACAATAATCCAACAATGGATTGAAACTGCACAAACGATGGCCAATGGCGTCATCCTGCCTATTGGCACTTTTTTATTTACGCCATATGGCGTCATCCGTACGCAAGTGGTTAACAATAAATGATTTGTCTCCTCATAGGTGTTATAAGAGCTAGAGAATTTGATAAAAAGGTTGACATATTTTCCCAAACTGATCATTAACATCTGTTTTGTACATGTATATATCTGCTACATCTGTACTGTCTGAAAATTTCAACGTAATAGATTCCCCCTTAATAACAAAGAATGGAAGAAAACTATTTTTGAATGAAGAAAAAGCTATAGTGTGCATGCCATTTGGTCTTCCTAAAATGTATTGTATTTACATACATAAACAAAACCACTCAAATCAACACCAAGACTAAAGCAAGAAAGACATCAGTTATAATTAATATTACATCAAAGTAAAAATTGTCCAATTTTAATATGATTTTGCATGCACTCTAGGGGGTTGGGGTCAACATAAAAAATGCATTGCAGATCAAAAGCTGAAATGCAGGTTATTTAGGTCCACCATGTATGTAGGCTTCAATAGTTCTTTGGTGTAGTCTAGGATTAAAGAAGGAAAGAATGTTTTCACATTGATCAAATAATGTACAGTGCAAACTTGCCCTGTAACTTCTGGAAAATACATGTGAGAATGTCACTAGGATTGAGTGAGAGCTATTCAACAGAGAGTTAAATGGCCTCCAAGCATAACAAACGCTGAATTGGGTGACATATTGACCCCTCATTATTCCTTGTCCCACCCACTCCCTTGGCGCACTACAGGTCCCCCTTGTGTCTGACCTCTCTGTGGTTAGGCGTGACCTCCGGGGTCAAAGGTCAATTGTCGGAGAGTTAACCAATCATAGTAATGGCCTCAGCAGGTGTAGGAATTATTAAATTGCATGCTGTTGGGTATATCGATGGCCTTCCAAGGTGTCATAGCTGGTGAATGAATTGGGATGCTGGGTAGGCATTGGAAAATTTGAATTTTTGCTTTTTGTAAAATCCAACTTGTTGCTGCAGTCAAACCTGTGTAAAGTGACCACCGGTGGGACCAACAAAATTGGCCAAACTGTACAGGTGGCCACATTGTGCAGGTTTGGCACATGTAATGTACAGTGTATGTTTGGTTAGCACCGTCACAGGCTGGCAACATTGTACAGGTGGCCACTTTATCAAGGTTTCCATTTTATCAAGGTGGCCATTTTGTCACGGTGGCCACTTTATCCAGGTGGCCACTTTATCCAGGTGGCCACTTTATCCAGGTGGCCACTTTATCCAGGTGGCCTGCACTTTATCGAGGTGGCCTGCACTTTATCGAGGTGGCCTGCACTTTATCGAGGTGGCCTGCACTTTATCGAGGTGGCCTGCACTTTATCGAGGTGGCCTGCACTTTATCGAGGTGGCCTGCACTTTATCGAGGTGGCCTGCACTTCATCGAGGTGGCCTGCACTTTATCGAGGTGGCCTGCACTTCATCGAGGTGGCCTGCACTTCATCGCGGTGGCCTGCACTTCATCGAGGTGGCCTGCACTTCATCGAGGTGGCCTGCACTTCATCGAGGTGGCCTGCACTTCATCGAGGTGGCCTGCACTTCATCGAGGTGGCCTGCACTTCATCGAGGTGGCCTGCACTTCATCGAGGTGGCCTGCACTTTATCGAGGTGGCCTGCACATTAGTTTTTGTTTTTAGAGAAAAGGAAATTTACTAAGGCAGGAAATAAACCTGTGCAGCCTCCAGATTACCGGTGCCGTACCCACTGAGCTACTATACATGTATCTAACATGGTTTTGCTTCTTGATAACTTCATGCTCTTAAAACCCCAACTCCCTAAGGTGTGTATAAAAATCATACTGAAATTGGAGGATTTGGGACTGTTAGGGTTCGGAAATCAATTATTTACGTCATGGACCTGTTTTTGCAGCTGTTTTAATGATTGTTGTCTCTCTTGGGATTTTGTTTTGAAGGCATGGCAAGATGGCACTGTGAAGGCCGCCCTGCTAGGTGGATCCCAGATACAGGCCCGGATCTTAGGCTATGCAAGTCAGACTGGGTAGAGGAGATTGAAGACCAGGTAAGAAATGACAGCCTGAATAGTGTATCTTCCTTGCCATCACCTAGCATGCCTCCTCCTCCCCCGACCTATTGCATCTGGGCTAAGGAGGTTAAAGATGATGTTGATTGCTGAGAGAAGTCTGCGTCTGTTTTTATTTTTATGTGTAGATTGCATATTGTAAAATCAAACAGCAAATTATTTCTGCCATGAAATGACAAAAAAAGGGACTTTTGAGAGCTATTTTTATCAAGTCCCCTCTCGCGCAGCACAGCCCGCTGGTGCCATTTGTCTAAAAGTCGTCGCTGCGGGCAGCAAACAAATCGACGTCATAGCACGAACTCCCTTTTTGTGCCTAGTGCAAGAGACAAAAGGGGAGTTCGTCCTATGACGTTAAATTGTTAGCAGCCCGCAGCGACGACTTTTAGACAAATGGCACCAGCGGGCCTGTGCTGCGCTAGAGGGGACTTGATAAAAAGTAGCATGGTATTTTACAATAAGCAATCTACATAAAAATGAGAAATGATGCAGACTTATCTCACCACTGAACTTCCTCTTTAAAGACAGTGTAAGAAAGTCCCTCAATACTGTCAACTTCCCAGCACCTGTTCACCCTTCCCTGCTCCCAGCCCCTTAGTATGTGGGCTAAGAAGATTGAAGACAAGATAAAATATAAAAGAAACTCTCAACCTCTCCTTGCATCTGGGCTAAAAGGCCAGATAAGAAACTACCTATGCAGACCGTATTGAATATCCACTGTTGTCATAGCAAGAACAATAGGCCGCCATATTATGGGACAGGCATATAATATCAGCGCACATTATTGTATGTGTCTGTCTCACAACATGGCTGCCATGACGTCATATTTGATGGCCTATATTGTTTCTTCCTCGCAACTTCATACATGTAACTCCGTTGGAAAACGACATAACTTCCCACTTTTCTTGAAAACGACAGCACACCAGGTGCCATCATTTCACAGCATGATTGAGACTGCTATTAACTTACAGTCTAGTCAGGTATTTTGTAATAATTCAGTAAAGAAAATTGGGAGGATTGCTTATCGTGTGCATGTACCTTTAAACATTTCAAATGTTTTCCCCTTGCCATGGCGTGCAGGTGGGCCTGTCTGCCACCGAAATCTC
The DNA here is from genome assembly GCA_037893225.1 of Hippasteria phrygiana. Lineage (NCBI taxonomy): Eukaryota > Metazoa > Echinodermata > Asteroidea > Valvatida > Goniasteridae > Hippasteria > Hippasteria phrygiana. The sequence goes on along the minus strand of JAZGUH010000609.1, from coordinate 753,712 downwards.
GGAAGTCATGGCGAATGTCGTGGAGAGCAACAATGAGATATTTGGTGGGGATCTTCTAGTGGTCACCAACCTGATGATGGACTCGCTGACCAGTTTAAAGGATGAGCTGAAGGGCATGAATGAAACGCAGAAGTATGAAATGTCCAAGACGGTCACAACGGTAAGTTTGTTGTTGCTTGATGCGATAGCACACGAGTATAACACGGTTTAGGGAAGGATTGTCAGCTGTCAGTACTGAGGGAGCTTGTGTTGACGGTCCATCCGAAATGAACAATTAACAATTGTTGACTGCTGTGATGTGGGATATGACGTTTTTAACACCTGAGGGACGCATAGCACCCGAGGCGAAGCCTGAGGGTGCAGTGCGTCCCCGAGGGTGTTAAAAATGGTATACCACCAAACCCAGTTGTTTTAGTTCAACTTGCCTTGCTCGGTGGAAATTAACTCAAACAAATCACGTGATAAAACAGCTGATTGTCTGCTAGTCCGCTGCTGCCACTATAGTTAACTATTGTCAACAGTGTACATGTTGGTGAAAATTGCGTGGGTACCAATGATACAGTTCAATAGCTAGCTGGCTGATGTATGTGATATGCTTGGAGTGTGCCAGTCGTTTTTATAGACCGGACACGTGATCTTTCTAGGCCAATCAAAATACAGTATCCAAGACGGAGATATAACAATGAAATTTATTTTGCTGTACAGTACAAATGTATATTGCATCTGAATGTTAACCTGGTAATGGGAATTCCCACTTATTCTTTTCCCAGGGAATACATTTTCATTTCACAAAATGTGAAAAAAAAACATTTTCACACAAATAAGAAAACATTTTCATGCCTTTTCACACAAGTGGGAAAAAATTTTCACACCCTTTTCTCAAGAGTGTGAACAAAATAATTCTAATTGAATTCACAGTGGGGGAAAGTTGGGTCTGAAATGTGAATGCGAATGCAACTGAATTTCCCATTTCCATTCACAGTATTAACTTTTAATTGCAATGTACTGTACCTCACGTTGCCATTATCTGTTGTCCAAAGGTTTAGTCCAAATCAGCATCGGGTACTTTTCGTGACACACTGCTTGACATGCCTGCACCAGCATTGCAAGTACCAATGTTGGCGCACGTGTCCTGAGGCCCAAAGTACATGTATGCACAGATGACTATCACATAGGGCCCCCATGCAATAGTCATCTGCGCAGGTGCTTTTTCCCTGCATGTAACATCCTTCATTGTGTATGTGTGGTACAGAGCAAACATATCAGCTGGCTAGTGGTGAATTGACTAAGTTAATAGTGAGTTGCCCCACAACTCCGAGAAATGAAATCGCATTTATTTTTTTCATTAATACACAATGTCATATGAAAACGACAAAATACATGGCTTGGGTGCAGGAGTACTGCAACTTTACTTATAAGAGCTTAGTTGAGGATGGAGCATAAATGTTGTAAGTTTAGAACATGCCAAATGAGGCTTGTCATGCTGTGTACGTGGGGGAGTATCAAGGGAAAACTACTGAAAGCCTGCAAAAGTCCTAATTTTATCTTAAATTTTGTCCTCCAAAGTCCTACTTTAGTCGTCCAATTTTTTTTCAAAACTGTGAATCTACTCTTCTACTTTTTTCAACCTGGGTCTGCTTGAATGCCTGATATCATTACCAACAATATTAGCTTTGGTGTACTCCATAACATCGAAGTGCCGTGGTCTCGTGGTTTGGACCACTGAATTCGTGGTCTGCGGGTAATTCTGCAGGTTGTGGGTTCGAGCCCGGTCCTGAGCTTAAGACACTTCTATGTCTAATATGGATGGAGGCATTAATAATGCCTTGTGGTGGACTAGTTACCCATCCCGACCCTATTCATACTGTGAAGAGATCAGATTATCTTGTCTTGTTTCAGTGTGAGGGGCTGGTTCTTCCACACTTTCCTCTGTAGCCCACACCTCGAGTGGCCTTTGGGCTTGTGATGGGCGATTTGCATGAAAAAAAACCAAAAAAAAACATGTAGTCAAGTAGTCATAAAGGTTGTAGGCCTATTACTCGTACTGATACTCGAGTACAACACTACTTACAGACTACTTCATCTGACTCCTACTTTCAGAACTATGTGAAAATTGGGAGCAGCGTGCTAGGAGATTCCAAGCTGGAGTCCTGGCAGGACCTCCCAGGATCAAATAGGACGGAGACGGCAAACACCCTCCTCATGTCCATCGAAGAGAGCGGATTTGTGCTGGCGGATAACCTGGGCACTCACGATTCTCTTACGAGCGAACAAGGCAACATCGGTAAGGACACAGGCGGCTACAAAAAATGCTGATAATACCCAATGGAAAAAAAAAATATGGAAATTAAAGCAAGAATATATTTCAAAGTCTTGCAGTTGTTTGAAAGGGACCGAAAAATGGGAAATTTGTCTTCACCTGTTATTTCATTTTCAGTTTTCAGCTGCGTATACTCTGCCCGCCATCTGTCTCTTGACGACGGGCAGAGTATACTTTATGCAACATTGAGTTTTCCCGGTTCTTTTTAGAACCCCTCATACTCACAAGAGATTTGCACATGGCGCTACTGCAAATCGTTATTTCATTAAGAAATAGGACCAATCAAATAAGAAGTAATGGCTTATTTACACATACAACACAATCGCACGACAATTTTCTAAATTCACGCAAATCAATTGGTGCGTTTTCATTAACGCAACAGAGTCGTGCGATGAGACGCTCATTGATTTGTGTGTTTTTAAAAAAAATACGCGCGACAATATGTGACCCGCTCCGGAAAAAGGTATAATATGTCGCAAAATATGAAAAATGAGTTCTATTTATGTTTGGAAAGCCCACAATGTAGGCTTTCATTTGGTACATGATAGAGCTCCAAAGCCCTTTCCGTTCTGAAGATATCGCATTTTTGCATATTAATTAGTTCTATGGAGTTTAAATTGCACAACAGAAAAAACAGGCTTTGAAATAGCTAGTTCTAATACACTGCAATGGAACAATGCACTCTAAAAAGGTTATTTTTTCACTTTATTCACTGAAATCAACATTGTTGTGCACCAAACCTGAAACTGTAGATGTTTAAGATGTCATTAAAGACAAAAAACAAAAAAATGAATTTTGACGAAAAATTTCACCCTCTCAACGTTGAAAGGGCCATTACACGTAAATGCATAGCGCGACTTATATCACCTTTTTCTGGAGCGGGTCACATATCGCCCGACAAAGTTGCGTATGTGTAAATTGACCTTATGACAATCAAAACCCCTGACTGTTTAATACTTGGACAGCACATACAGCTGTCATGTCATGACGGGTTATTATAAATAGACATGCTAGCCGACATGAGACATGCATGTTCCGAAGATCTATGCTGTCCTGGAGGACAAGATTAATTAGCCTACAAGAATGGTTAATGGGTTTGTCTCTTGGCTGGTTAATGCCGAGGATGTCCTCATCTGTCCTCGTTAAGTTAATTGGCTACTTACCCCGTAACGATCCAATACATGATAGTTATTTAATTGTTCCCGGGATAATTGTTCCCCAGGATAACAGATGTGACGCAGGAGGAAATTCATTGTGCATATTCCATCAAAATGACGAGCTCTTTATTTCTGGGAAATGAAGGATGTTGACAATTAACTGCACATGAATGAAAACCTCTTAAGTTCTGTTTGCATTTGATCATACTTTTCACAAATTGTTGGTTCATAATAATGTCCTTATCATTAAGGAACCCACCCCCTTTCGTGTCAATGTTAAGGAGCCCACCCCCCCTTTCGTGTCAATGTAAGCTCCATCTATTCATTACACTCCCATTCAAGAACATAAACATGAATTGATTGAGTACATGCAGGAGTGCGCCTATAGACATCAACCAGCCAAGTGGTCATTTTCAAACCGTGCTTATGGCTGTCACAAATTAAACCTGTGAAGTAAGTGGGCCTTTTCCTGTACTTAAAGCTTACAGTCTCTGAAATAGATGGAGGTTCAGTTTTAGCGAAAAATTGTGTGCTTAGCAACCCCATGAAATTAGGCCAGTCGGCGACATTTTATCCCTTTCAAACTTGAACAAGTAATCTGTCGAGCCTGACCCCTCCCCCCCCCCCCCCCCCCCCCCCCGCAAAAAGGGTCTGGCTCCACCCCTGCCATGCATGTCAGAACCTCTAGAAACTTACTTGTCGTCTACTTTTTCCTGCAGTCTTGAATGTAGTGGTTCAAGACTCATCCAAGGAAGACTTCAGTGACGCAACGTTCCCTCGTCCATCTCAGCTGACGTCGAGTGACTGGCAAGACGTGACGGACTCCATCAAAATTCCCAAGAAAAGCCTTGCGGACAGGAGCCAAGATGGTAAGGCTCAGAATGCAGAGGTCCTGTAGAGGTCCTGTAGAGGTCCTGTAGAGGTCCTGTAGAGGTCCTGTAGAGGTCCTGTAGAGGTCCTGTAGAGGTCCTGTAGAGGTCCTGTAGAGGTCCTGTAGAGGTCGTGTAGAGGTCGTGTAGAGGTCGTGTAGAGGTCCTGTAGAGGTCCTGTAGAGGTCATTAGTATGTTGGTATGGATGTGGCATTCAACATTACAGCTCTGGAGTGTTTTTGTAAAGGCCCAGTGGTCACTGAATCCTGCAAACTATATCCAATCATTGGGAGGGCATTTTATGTGGCACCTCACTTGTTACTTTTTTGTTGGCATGACTATCAGCTACATGTAGATGGGAACCTACGATGAAATCAGATAACCGTTAATCTGTGTGAATAAAACTAGGATAACCGGATTTTGAAATGTCTGATTTCTCCCACCACTAGTTTGTGATCTTATAACCCTTTCACTACCATGGGCTCCGCTTGGCACCAAAGTTCCACGCCACTTCCTTACCGTGGCTCCTTTTGGCACCAAGCTCATGTTGTATTTGGCGAAAATGTGAATAGCGCCCCCTATCGACAAAAAGGCGATCTCGCATCTGCGCGTGCACCGCGACCGTAGTTTGAAACATTCCAGATCACAGTTATGTGAATATAAATAATTGTTTCTCCACCTCCTCCCCCTCGCCGCCCCTCCCCCCCCAATACCCCTCCCCCATCCTCCCTTCCCCTCCCACTCATCTCCCTTCCCACTCATCTCCCTTCCCACTCATCTCCCTTCCCACTCATCCCCCTCCCCCCCCCCTGCCCCCCCAATGCAATGTTGATAGGGGTGGGAGAATTAGCCGGTTTGCCTGCACACCCAATTTCACACAACCTTGAACGGGGGGGGGGGGGGGGGGGGGGGGGGGGGGGGTGGGAGATTGGCGGGTCTATCCTGTTCACATACTGTGTTAGATCTTATCGGCCTTTCTCCTCGCTGAATTGCGAGGGCGCTATACAATGAAATTTTTACAAAGGGGACTGGTATTGAGGTAATGAGTGCATTATTTCTCCTGGTAGCGAAAGGGTTATAGTAAAACGTTGTTGCATTTAGCAGTCAAGGCATGTCTCCTGGTCTGATGCAGTCTTTTGCATTTAGTATTATACATGTATAAGCCTCCAGCAACAAGGCTGGTACAGATGAGTTCACTGCACAGTGCAACATTGCATTTGGCAGGGTTCTTGTTTCAGCTGTGTTGCATTTGGCAAGGTGCTCAGAGAATACCTCGTGGGGGGTTAGGGTTAAGGCTAAACACAAAAAGAGTGCACTGCAAGTATGCAACACTTCCACTCCCCCTCCGCTGCCTCTTTGGGGGTTTAAGTGAAGCGATCAACTTTACAAGAGGATGGTTTTCACCTTTTTTCAAATATGGGTGGGTCACGAATAATATAAACACAATTCAGATTTGAGAATTTGTTTTTCTTGTTCCACCAGGCCAGTCCAAAGTGGTCTTCCTGGCCTACAACAATCTCGGTTCACTCCTGGAGTCCAGCAGTTTCAACGAGGACCAGCCGGATGCAGACTTCATCGTCAACTCCCGCATCATCTCTGCCTCCATCGGTGTTCCCCGAGTCTCGTCCAGTCTGTCCCAGCCGGTTATCATCGTCTTGGAGCACTCGGAAGACAACTTCACTGACCCTAAGTGCTCCTTCTGGAATTTCACAAGCAAGTGAGTATCCCATAAATAGATAAGCACAGGGTTCCCACCGCATCCTGGAAATCAGGGAAAACCTGGAAAATGAGTTTTGCTTTTTCCAGTCGGGGAAAAGTCAGGGAATTTGAGAGAAATTCCTCAAATCAGGGAAAAGTCAGGGAATTTGATCGGCCTAAAAGAGAAGTGATCAGTCTGTTATAATTTTGTCTCATGGCTAAACAGCGTATCCACTGGATGATTGGCTGTGGTGGCTTTTTGGTGTGGAAATCCCTCTTTATCTCTTTTTCAACAACATTGAAGACGTGTCAAACTGGATGTAGTTCGAAATAATTATCCTGGAATTTTGAAAATTCATCAGGGAAAACTCGAGGGGGGGGGGGGAAATCGGGGAATTTTGTTTTCATGAAATGGTGGGAACCCTGAAGCATCACATAAACAGGTTGTGACCAGTCGTAGTGAGATTTCTAAATTCATAAAAATCAAATTGGTCTGATATTAATCACACAAAAGCACTAAAAAGTTGTTTTCAGTGTTGATGATTTTACTGCCTGAAATGGGTATTTTTTTGTGGGCGGGGTCATGACCCATGATTTTTTTCCAACATAAGTCTCAATAAAGATTTACTGTGATACAAAAATCATCAAAATCTTTATTTCTTATGTATTTATCATTTTTTCAAAACTAGTATCATTTTTCTAATCTGATTTCTGCAAACCTTTAAAGGAAACACAAAAACAATAAATATCCACATCCTTTCACACATAACAACATGTCTTGCAGTAATATGAGTATGGTCTAAATGCTTGTTTTTCAGTTGAAGTAAAATGAGGTGGTGTTTGTCAATTCTTTTAAACTTTGCAGTTTACTCATGCAAGTGGAAGCTATTTTTGTTTGAAATTAACCCTCCTGTTCTCAAGGCCAAAATACAGCCAGCTACTCTATATATCAAAACCTATCAAGTGACCGGTTGAAACACACACAAACTGTGAGAGTTGGTGGGTAGAGTTTTTGGTAGGCTATGATAGTTATAATCATAGAGGGTAAATGGAAGTAAAATCCGTGTCTAAAGAGAGCAGGAATCGTACTGAAATCAATCCTTTAAAGTAACCTACCAACAGAGTTTTGGAGGAATATTGGCTACCAGTAGAGTCCAAACAAGCTGTTTATCATGAGCGTCAAGTCTATTATGGAATCATCTCAAAGAAAAGTTTGATAAATTTTTACACAAATTTAGGGAAAATCTTCTGTTCTGCCTTTGATGACATATTTTTGCTCACGAGTAATGGAAATGTCATTAGCATGAAATGTAATATGTTGAAATTACTCCCTAGAATTGCCATAAATGAGGTCGAAATTCATTCACAAAACGTGGCAAGAAAGCTGTCGTTTTGTATGCAAGTTCGCCATGAATATAACTAAAAGCCATTTGAGAGCTACAGAAACGAAAAGTATCAAAGATACAAGAGTTAAGAATTATTATTACTCTTGAAGCAGGAAAGATCGTAAGATGAAGGGAAACATGCACCAGGCAAAGAATTGCATAGAGATACAGAACGAGGGAAAAAGCTATTGGCATAGCTTTTTGTTCTACATCTAGGTACAGCTCGAGTATATTGGTGGGAACCGACAGAAAGCAGAGTTTCGCGCTTAAACACCCTTGGAGGAACCAAGCTGGACAAGCTAGTGGAACATTTACCATGACCTGCTTGTATTTCTGTCATAAAATCCTGTGGCCTCGTCCCTAGAAGTAATTTTCATGTCTTCTTTACTGACAGCCACCCAGGTGAATGGTCGGACTCCGGTTGTACCCTGATAGACAACAACAAGACCCATACCACCTGTTCCTGCACCCATCTGACCAACTTTGCCATCCTCATGAACGTCAAGGGTGTCCCCGTAAGTTTACTCAAGCTCCCTCTGATCTTTTGATCTTGTACATTAGGCCGGATCGTGAAAGCAACCATGTTACAGATGCCCAAACTAGAAAACAGCAGTTTTTTGGTCAAAATAAACCAAAAAAAAAAAAATTTGTCAAACAGACCATAAGGGACGGTATTCTGGGGGTCGCAGGTTCGAATCCCACAGTTTTCTTTGTTCACTTTGAAAATGTATTCAAATTTACCTAGTCAGTTTCCCTTGTGGTTTGTTTGACAAATTATACGTTAAAAAGTCATATCCTTATTGAGAGATCCCCACAATGTCGCGTCCCAGGTTGTATCTTAAAATTGGGCATGATCCCTGGCTATTCCGCATTCTGTGTGTATGACTTCTGACTATGACTTCTAAAAGCCTGTTTGTGGATGAGCATGCACGGTATATTTTTAAAGGTTTTAGATTGCTTTTTTTTGGGGGGGGCATGGCCCCCTCTGCCCCCCCCCCCCCCCCCCCCCCTGGATCCGCCCTTGGTACAGCAGGTGTAACAATAAAAAGCCATTATCAACACAATGGCTCTGTAAGCCATATTAATACACCGTCTCTGAAAGTTAGAAGAGGGACTCTTGCTGTTGTCAAATCCTGCTGAACAATAATCCTCTGAAACTCCGACCCATGAACCATGACTTGTCGGCACAGTTTCTTCACTGGTTGTCAGGTTTACGTGTCCCTAATGACTGTCTCCTTCCCCCCAATCTCCCCTCCTCCTTCCAACCCCTTGCCCCCTCCAGATTCCCCGGGCACATCACTTCATTCTCTCTGTCATCACCTACGTTGGCTTCATCATCTCCTCCATCTGCCTGCTGCTGGCGTTTGTGTCATTCGCCTACTTCAAGTGAGTAACAAGTTCGTCTTCCCCTCGAAAATGAGAGAGATACTCCAGCCGGCATGCAACTTTTCCTCGGATCAGCTGATTTCCTCGTTTTTCACTTCATACTTAAAGGCAGTGTACATGATTGGTCATTGTTTCAATTTTCAGAAATGGGCGGATTTGGGGGTTGGTATTTTATAGGAAATATCGTTCTACTGACCTGTTCAAAGTTTTGCGCTGTTGGGTGGAGAAAAAAACGAGAGAAAAACAGCGCTCGTTTTCAACCGTCGGGCGGATGATAGCCTTTAGTCAAGGCGCGCATGGCTATCTGGGCGCGTGACGCGCCCCGAATGCCAGCATGTCCGGGGCGCACCACTCGTCCGGGTAGCCACGCGCACCTTGACTAAAGGCTACAGGGCAGTTTTCCAACGAATTCCAGCTGGAAATCGTTGGAAAACGATATTTCCACTTTTCTTGACAATGACAGCACACCTGGTGCCATCATTTCACAGGATGATTGAGACTACTATAAACTTACTAGTAAGGTATTTCGTAATAATTCAGTAAAAAAAGAATGGAGGATTACCAAGCGTGTACACTACCTTTAAGCCATTGAAAATTGAAAAACACTGTACAAAGTCTTGTAAAGATTGGAATTTCCTCGTTTTTTTTATTCCAAGTTGCATGCCTGCTTCAGTATTTTTAATATGCGTGTAATTAGGTGTTTTGGGCTCAAACCAAAGCAACTATTTTTATCCTTTTCTTTTTCTCACTTATTTTTTTTTCCAGAACTGTTTGACAACATGCAAACTCATATCTTATTCAAACTGAACACAAACATACACAAATAGTCATGTTTTCTATACTACTGAGGACAATGCTTTGTGTTTCCTATTATTCCTTTATATAACACAACCCCACAGACTAAGCACTTATTTTAACGTCCGAGGACCGATTTTAACAAAAGACCGACTCCCGAGGACAAGAAAGATTCCTTTGTATTTTATTTCTCCTCTTGTTCCCGAACATATATACAGTACATGTACAACCTATTGAAGATGTGCAAAACTGACATAATGATGATGTCATCAGGTGTCAGATTACAAGCAAAAACCATAAAATCAAGCACATTTTTGAAACATCATATCTCGTGAAGTACAATTTACAAGTTTTTCTTTTACATTTGGGGATTAGATAGATCTAATGTTGATCTACATTTTTGGTTGTGTTCATTTTTGATTTGAACTTTACTTCTGGGGGTCACTGGAAGGTCAAACTCAAAATGTGTCTTAATCGCAGAGATTTCTTACAACCGTAGCCCTTCATGAAAAAAAAGCTTTGAAAATAGTTTACATGTGGTATAATTCATGTACTTAAAAATATTCTTCAATCTCAGAGATTTCTTACTGTCATAGCAATCCATTAATCCTAACCCATCCAGACGCAGCACAAGTGCATCTGTGGTGACAGCTCCACTTTGCTGCACTCTGCATAAAAGTCAATGTGACAAAGTATGCAATCTGATGCGTCTGGCAGGGTTTCTAGCAAAAATACCCTGGAGGGTTAGGGTTAAAAAAGCTTGGAAACAAAATTAGATATGGCTTTTTTTTATTATCTGCTAAATATTCCTCAATCCAGACATTTCTTGCTACCTTAGCCCTCCTTTAAAAAAAAAAGGCTTTGGGAAAAGTTTAGATATGGCATACTTTATGTACTGCAAAATTTTGCTCAATCTCGGAGATTACTTACTATCGTAGCACTTCATTAAAGAATAGCTTGGATGACTTCAACGTCCTCAAGCAAAGTGTTCTACAAGAAACGTAAACACTACAACCCAAAATGTTTCTTTGAGTTGGCAGCCTTGCCACAAATTACTCATGTTGTGTTTTACTGAACAAATGCCAGTTGCCGGTTTACGTCTGGTTCCGTTGGGACACCTTAAGTCTTATTTCAAGAAGGAAAGCTTACGTAAAGGTTGCGCTGCTCTCAACACCACGGGGGACCTGTGTTTGATTTGCTGCGTAATACTGCTCCGAGCCGAGGAAACACGGCGGATGTTGTCGTCAATTAACTCTCCCTTTCATGGACTGGGTTTAATCTTGGCTTCGTGAACCTCCGGCAAAGTTTACGTGTTTTCTGGGGGGGCAGACTGAGGGTTAAAGGCTCAATATTGTCACTGAAACGTTTTTAACAATTAGTCTGATGATTTTCATGAATTTCCCCAATTACTCAATGATGAGGGGTTGAAAGTTAAAAGTTTTACAAATAGTAAAACCAAAAATTAGACGTTTAAAGTTCAAATCAGTTTTCTTGATTTAAATCAATGTTAACCCATTCTGGCCAGCTGTTATTAATGGGGTGCCGGTATGCTAGTATGGGCTTGTAACCAAAACAATAGGCAATGGTTGAGTATGCGCAAGAATGCGCTTATAGGCGACAACTGGCCAGGTGTTCTTTGTTTTTCTCCAAACTGCAGCCATGGCCGTCGTCCGTATTGAAGAGGTTAAAATTGTATCAGGTGCTTATGACATTTTTACGAGCTTTAACAAGTAATGCGCTGCACTGCTCCATCCGTTTTAACTGGTGTCCGATAAATTGTTCTTGCACAGCATTATAAAATAAAATAAAATAAAATATACAAATCGTATGTCCACATTTATCTACTTCAGTCGCCAGTTACCTGAAAGTGGAAACGCACTGGATGATTCGGGATGCATTTTAACAAAGTGGTTACATTATAAAGCTGAATTTTATAACCAAAGAAAACTGGCAGGAGTGGGATTTGAACCTGTGACCTGCTGAATACCTTACCGGGGCTCTACCAACTGAGCTATCTTGCCCTACGTTGGCAGTCTCCCAAAATGTCAGTGTCTTTGTTTGGGGGGGGGGGGGGCAGGCGCTCGTTAGAAGTTATAAATCCATAATGCCGTATAGCCAGGGATCACGGCCAATTTTACATTACAACCTGGGAAGCGACATTGTGGGAATACAAAAAAAAAAAAAAGGGGGAACTTACTAGGTCATTTCTTTTGAAAAAAATTACACAAAAAAATTTCCAACAAAAAAGTCAGTTTTCCCTTGTGGTTTGTTCGATGGTACAATGTACATTGTAATGTTAAATTAATTTTGAAGAGCAGTTTTGCCCCTTTAAAAACGACTCGGGCAAAAAAAAAAAAATGCATAACAATACTGATCCCAAGGAAAATGTCACTGGGTAGCTCAGCACAGCCACTAGGTGTGTAGGGCGCGGGTGCCTAAATTCATTCTTGCATCCTGGGGCAATGGGCTAAATGGGGGTGGGCACATCCTGCATATGTTGACTTAGCCCAATTAACTTGGCCTGGCTCTATGGTTCGCTGCAGATACGTGCAGACCTAATCCTGGGCACCATGGTTGTGTCACGTGTAATGCTGAATTGGACGAAGGCGCCGCAGGTTGTTACGAGCTTGAAACAAACAAAAATGGTCTGCCGGGCTATTTTTTTTTATGTATGAATGTGCTTTGCAAATTGTGATTGCATGACTACATTGTAGCTTTGTGTAAAAAATAATGCATCTCAAGAAGTAGAAATGAATTTGCATTTTTATGCTGTGGACAAAGAAAGGTTTAAAAAAAAAAAAAAGGGCTTTGCTTTAAGAACCTTTATTCTGAACATTTGGCTATAATGAATATCTCCTTTGGCTCCAAAATTCTTGTATTCATTACATTCTGTTCACTAAACTTTTCCCCAAACCGTTATGCTTTATATAAATATCTGTTTTGCAGGAACTTGCAGAATGATCGTAATACCATCCACAAGAACCTGTGCGTCTGCCTGCTGATCGCTGAGATCATTTTTATGGCAGGGATCGACCAAGCATCACGTGGGGTAAGGCTATACAAGTGATTTGTTTGGGAAAATGTTAATTATATTAATAGATGACATTTTTCTCCCCATTCCCCCTTTCTGATTCATCCAAAATCCAACATGTGCATTAACTCGGTGGCATATTCTTTGTACTTTTAACAAATCCCGGAATATCAAGTCCCATGTAAAGTTGTAATGGTTGGGTTCTGTAGGTCTGCATCCAAGAAAGTCGAGCAGAATCAAGGGTTGAATTTTTGGTGATTTAGGGAGCATAAGGTTAACCAAGCCTGGAATAAAATGTTTTGCAAACTCAATGTTGTTATCCTTTTTATGTTGATTGTTATTATTAGGGCTGTCCTGAATACACCGAATATTCGATCATCAACTGAATATTCGATCATCAACCGAATATTCGAATAGCTTTTAGCCAGTTTGAATTTTCATAAAAATAAAACTCTGCACTTGCACATGCGTGTTATTTTAATTTATGTTTCATATATTTTTTTTATTGTCGGATGCCACTTTCTTGTCCATGGTAACTTTTTATTTGTTTATTGGTCCCTTTCTTTTAGCTGGGTAAATACAGCACCGGTACTTACTGAAAAACACTCCAGCAGCCCCTAATATCCATTGCTGCATGCAAATTTAAACTGGCCCACTTTGTGTGCAACTTTTGGCCAGCGAAGATGGCAGCTGCGGCTGGCGTGTGTAAAACTTGATCGGCGAGTTTCGAATATTCGGCCAAATGCAGTATCAGATATTAGAATACTAAATTATTCGAAAATCCACAGCCCTAGTTATTATTACTTTTTATTATTTTTATTATTTATGTGGCATAGAAAACAGAACAATTACAGCAACATACATAAGGTCTGCACAAGAAGATATAAATATACAAATATATAAAAGTCGATAAAAATATTCTCATTAAAAAGCACAGATGTTTCAACATTAAAACATTAAGAAGACTACATATTGAACATTAAATTAGTAATATAAGGGTAAGCCCGGATAAACAATAAAAAAATACTAGTGTGGTTTGCAGAAATGGAACAAATAAAAAAATAAAAGGACAAAAAAAGAAAGAAAAAATAAAAAATAAAAATAGAAATAGAAAAGGAAATTAAATCATTAAAAGAAAAAAAAACTAGACATTTTGCTGACTTATTTCTTTCAATTTTTTGGGGGCAGGTCATGTGCACAGTCGTCGCCCTCTTCCTGCACTATTTCTTCCTGGCTGCCTTCGCTTGGATGTGTCTTGAAGGAATTCAACTCTACGTCATGCTGGTTGAAGTGTTTGAAGCAGAGAGTTCAAGACGCAAATATTACTATCCATTTGGCTATGGTGAGAACGAGTTATTTGCTCTGTTGGGTCTGGCTGGATTTGGTTTCCACCGGGGGGGCACCAAGCCGGGTCATGCAGCCAAGCGAAACAGAAACAAGAGGCTTGTGCAGCCAAGTATAACGTACACAATACCCCAATAATGGATTGAAAATGCAGAAATTGGCGTGTATAGACGTCAACCGGCCAGGTGGCAATTTTCAATCTGCACGTATTTGTGTCAACCGTACGCAAGGGGTTAAGGTAGGGTTGGGTTGTTGGAGGTTGGGTTAGTTTTGGTTTGTGTGGGCTATTTGGTGTGGTTGGGTGTGGATAGGCTGGGTTTGGGTGTTGGGTTAGGGTTGGGGTTGAAGTTTGGATTTGGGGTTGGGATTTTGGGGTTGAGTTGGGGGTTGGGGTTGGAGGTGGGGTTGGGTTTTGGGGATGGGTTTCGGGTTTGGGGATTGGGAGTTTGGATTGGTTTGGGATTTAGGTTTGGGTTTTGGGTTTAGGTTGTAGGCTTGGGGTCGGGATTGCGGTTTGGGGCTGGGTTTTGGGGTTAGAATTGGGATTTAGGGTTGGGGTTGAGTTTTGGGTTCGGGGGAGTTGGGTTGGGTTTGGGGTAGGAAATGCATCCGATAGTCAGAATTTTGTTTTCTTTTTTTAATACTGTAACATTGTCCAGCAAAAAACTTTGAGGAGATTGTGTGTGCCTCAAAGAGTCGTATACAACATTTTCTTTTGCTGTAATTTTCAGAAATGAATGGATTTGGGGGCTAGTGTAACAAATACTATAACAGTGACCTGTTTAAAGTTTTGTGTGCATAGATGCTGGGAAAACAGAACAAAATGTTGTTCTTGTAGTCTGGTTCCCTGACCCTACCTCGGATAAAACAGAGCAACTTATAGATGTCAGGGAATGGACTAGACTATTTTCAATGATTGTCAGCCGACAATCGCTGGAAATTGATACAAAAATTCCACTTTTCTTGAGAATGACAGCACACCGGGTGCCATGATTTCACAGGATGCTTGAGACTATTATTTACTTAGTCAAGTGAGGTATTTTCATAATAATTCAGATTTTATTTTTTTGAAGTTGGCAAATGTTGTATATTACCTTTAACAAGGACTTGACAATTTCTTCGCTACAGGTCTTCCATTGTTTGTAGTTGGTGTAGCTGCGGCAATCGACATAAGTAGTTATGGAACTGACGAATAGTAAGTTTAAGAATATGACATCTATTGTATCTCCTCCCCTCCCCCCCTGCCTACATGTATTCTGTTGGCATAGCTTTAGCAGTCTGCATTGGTACACAAACAATGTGGAGGTAGTTGATAATTCAGTACAATTTTTGAAGTACACTAATATTAGTACACTAATGAAAATAGACTTGTGTATTATCTGGCAGTTATTCTCTAAATACATTGCAACAATTTCAAGGTAATTATTGATGTCCCAAAATTAGAGGTCCCATTTCCCCCCCAAAGGAAATTGGCTCGTTTTAGGTCCAAGCCAAGAATTGTGGCTTGATAACGGTTTGCTAATAATAAGCAGTTTTAAATGAGGACTCTGAATTTATTTCTGTAACTCGTGTTGTTTCATTCCAACGTCTGCCTTGCAAGATAGCAGCCCGATGTTTCGAGGCTCTGGTTTATTCTTATCCAGGTCAGTGTTGTAGTCGAGACCATTTCAAGACCAGGCACAACACCATGCACAAGACCAGCTTGTAACAGGCACAAGTAACGGGCATAAACCACGACAAAGGAATGCTTTTGTTACAGTTCATTTGAATAGCTTAAGACTTGGATTAAGAGTGCTGGTCTTGCAGGGTCTTGTGTGGCCTTGTGATGGCCTCGACTACATCACTGTTACTCGTGCATAGGTGGCCTGTCACGCGCGTGTACGCATGAGATGCAGCGTTTTATAAGTGTGCGTTAACATTGATGAACGTATGAACGTAACGGCTGAGAACAACCGGTGTCGAGGTGCCCCTGCACCTTGTTTAAACAACTTTCAGCCATGTTTAATGGTAGTGTACACCATTTGATTTTGCTGCAATTTCCAGAAATAAATGGATTTGTGGGTTTAGTACTTTATAAGCGTGCTTGCAAATACTGTAACACTGACCTGTACACTTGTGTGTATAATGCTGGGAAAACCGTAGTCTGCGCAGAGAGAAAAAATTATGTTCTAGTAGTCTGGTTCCATGACCATACTTTAGACAAAACGGAGCATCTTACAGACGTCGGGGAATTATTGGGGAACTAGGCTATTTCCAGCGATTGTCGGCCAACAATCAATGGAAAACGATATAAATTTCCACTTTTCTTGAAAACGACAGCACACCAGGTGCCATGATTTCACAGGATGCTTGAGACTGCTATTTACTTAGTCTAGAAAGGTATTTCGTAATAATTCAGTAAAACAAAATTGGAGGATTACCAATCGTGTACACTACCTTTAATAAACGTTCAAACACACCCATGTGACTGGTTCTCGACCAATAGGAAGAGTGAAACTGTCTCGGGTATATATATATCTCATGCATTTTGCAGTAAGTCAGTGACACATTCTGTATACTTCAGCTTTCAAGGGATATCGAGTCCCATGCAAAGCAATAGTGGCTGGACTCCAGTGTCATCAATATTGTAAAATCCTCCAAAACCTCCTGGTGAATTTTGAAAGATGGGGGAGGGTTAAGGTTAAATAAAAAGAGAAGATTTTTTATGCTGCCATTTTTTTGTGGTTTTGAAGTCTTGGTGTTACCATATTAAGTCCCCAAAAGGTCGGCCAATTCTTAAAGTGGACTTATCTCCTTTTTTTTTTTTTTTTAAGTTGCTGGTTGGCAGTCGACAACAACTTCATATGGGCCTTCGTAGCTCCAGTTATTGTCATCATCGTGGTAAGTATGCATAAACATTAGCAGGATTTCTATTAAAGCTTAGAAGGAAATGCATGTGTATTGTGATTTTTTTTATCAAAGACCTTCGACCCCCACCTCCCACCCCTACCCCCACATCGCACCCCTACTCCCACATCCCACCCCTACTCCCACATCCCACCTGCCATCCCACCCCACATGTTATACAGTTACGGTGTTGTTAGTCTGAAGAATTTAAAGTTTGTCAAACGTTTGGGGGGAAAATCAGTTCTCCAGATATTGTTCAATATTCCAGATATTATTCAATTTTGTGGAAGTGCCATGGCCTAGCGGTTTTAGCATTGAATTCGTGGTCTGCGGGTAATTCTGCAAATTGTGGGTTCGAGCCCAGTCCTGGGCTACAGCACTTCTACACTTAATATGGGTAGAGGCATTATTAATGCCTTGCAGTGGACTAGTTACCCATCCCGACCCTATTCATACTGTGAAGAGATCAGATTATCTTGTCTTGTTTCAGTGTGAGGGGCTGGTTCTTCCACACTTTCCTCTGCAGCCCACACCTCGTGTGGCCCTTGGCCTTGTGATGTGACTTGCATAAAAAAAAATTTCTCCTGAAGACGGTCAGAACATACTGATCGGAACGTCGAGTTTATACATGTACCTCTGGTTCTTTCAGAACCATTCTCTCATTTGAGAAATACTTCCACATGGTGTTTCCGCAAACCTCTCATTCATTAGTATCTCCGCCATGCAAAGCCTCAAATCTTACCGATATTCCTCAAGTTTAATTAGCAGAGGGCTTATTCATTTTCCGCTGGCTTTTTCTGTTACCAGACAAGGGGCGTTTCTGTGGCTTTTGAGGAGTCTCGACTTATTGCTAAACCTGTCGTCGTTGGTTTCCCAAAGATCAATACACTCATTTATTACACAGTCACTAAATATACTGGGGAAAAAAAAGGGTCAACTAAATTTGTGGTTAAGCCTTGTTATTGTCTGATTGACTTGAAGGAAGCTAAAAATTTCTGCAAAGGTCGGCAGGATTTCGCCTCAATAACATCTATTTTTGTTCTATTTCCTGTTGCTAGGTGAACACCATGTTCCTCTCCATGGCGATATTCATCATGTGTCGTCATAGCACCATGCAGACCAATCAGAGAGAGAAGACCAGTAAAGAGAAAATAACGTGAGTGTGCACTGTGAAACTTTTAAGAAAATGTTACAAACCAGTTAAAATGTTTTTTTAGGAAATCAATTTTTTTACTGAAAGCAGGGCTGCGATACTGGAAATTGACTTGTTGTGATCTGTTTCAGGTTGCCAAGATGAAAGCAAGATACATCCCCCCCCCCCAGGGCTCAATTTCATGTAACTGCTTAGAACAAAATATTGCTTAGCTCATGTTCCTGCTCAGCATAAATCAGCAGAGAGCCAGTCACAAGTGGTATACATCACAAGCAATTTTGGCTGGTAATTTTCTATGCTTAGATAATTTTCCTGCTGAGGATAAATACGCAGAGAGCCAGTCACAAGTGGTATACATCACAAGCAATTTTGGCTGGTAATTTTCTATGCTTAGATAATTTTCCTGCTGAGCATAAATCAGCAGAGAGCAGTAACAAGCGGTATCAGGCATGAGAATCTTCCGGTTTTAACCGGAATTCCTGGGTTTTTTCCCTCCAAATTTGTGGTCTTCGCGTTGAATGTAAATTTGAAATAAAATTTGGGGGGTGAGTTGTAAAGGGGGTAATGTTGGATTACCACTCTGGAGCTGAAAATCCTTGTTTATTCCGAGTGAAATTTCTGAGTTGAGACATCGTTTTTATAGACCCGAAATCTTGAACGGACCGCATGCGGTGTTTTATACGGGACGCGGCGCGGCATGGTCACGCGGCGCGGCATGGTCACGCGGCACGATGACTCGTCCGCAGAGCTACATGTAGCGCGTGAAGCTTAGTGCGGCATGCATCGTGCATGCCGTGTCAATGTCCAGCCGCGAATACTTGCACATGCGGCAAATATGGACTCGTATGGGAAAAACCCTCCTGAGCGTGCGTATTGCAATATTGGGCAGAGCGAGTCCGTTGTTTGGGGGACCTTAAATCATGCAACACCGAAATTTATAGTCGGGTCCCACCATTGTTATTCTGTGTGTTGTCCATGCACCAAGTCTAGTAGCTAGACACGCATGCTTACATGAAATTGTAAAACTTCAAGTTGTAGTTGTGCTCGACAAGATTCACAAACTGAAATCGGCAACTTGAAGATTTGTCCACAAAATCCCACCGAAAACAAACAGTTGGATCAACAAGGATAGTCATTTATTTCAATTAAAACTTTCGACAAATTGCGACAAGAAGTGGACCAGCGGTTTAGTGTGCCATGTGCAATATACGGATGTGTGCATAATTCCACGTGGCCAACATGTTACAGTAATGCACCGTGCATGGGGCTGCTCGTCGGCCGGGCACTCCATTGCGTTGTACGGCATGGAGTACTTTATCGCACCGCGGCACAAAACGTCAGTATCACTTTTTTGGTTTAGTTTATTGCTTTTGCAGATTAAGAGGCTGTCAATCATGCATGCTGTTTGAATGCTTTCATTTTCGTATACCTAACGTTTGTGTAATGTAAACCATAATGAGATGAGTTGACCCATTTGTTTATTTAAAATGAGACGCCTTTTTAAATCATGATTTAAGGTCTGACAATTTATTTAAAAAGTGATTTATTTTAAGGGAATCCCCTATTTTATTAAGGGAATCAGATATAGGGAATTATTAATGGGAATGGAGGTATTTGAGGTGACCTTGCCGACACATTACACAATAAAGAAAAAATCTGAGAAAGTAATTCAAGATTTTACAATTTGTGTTGTTCAGTATTGCCAATGGATTCGTTATTTTGATTGATTTTTCAAAGAAATGCAAAAAGAAAGTAAGAATTTTCTCATAAATTTTTCAAGTTTATGCCTTCAGAAATGACTCAGAATGCACCACAGAGCATTTGGAGGGTCAACATTTTCCGGGGCCCTTAAGCAGGCCACGGACCCCACGCCGTTATTGCTTCACGCTTCGCGCTCGCAGTTTACGCTATAATTTACGAAATGTTTTTCTGTTTTTTTATCAACGCCCATTCTCATGTCTGGGTATACATCACAAGCAATTTTGGCTGGTACTTTTCTATGCTTAGTGGTACAAGCAATTTTGGCTGGCAACCAGTTTTGCTTAATAGGCAAAACTTTTCTATGCTTGGCTCATTTTCCTGCTCGGCATAAATCAGCAGTGAGCCAGTCACAAGCGGTATAAATCACAAGCAATTTTGGCTGGTAACCAGTGGTCGGGTGGTTGGGATGTCTGCCCTGGTAGGCAGGGGGGGTCATGGGTTTGAGTTCCGCCCGAGTGGGCCTGCGATTTTCTTTTCACACAGGCTCTCGGTAAGCACTGAGAATGAAAAGCTTGATACACTACGTCGGAAAAAGGGCAAAAAAACCGTCTTCTATTTTACATCATCCCCGACGTAAATCTCAGTTTTGCTTACTGTTAAGCGGCTTTGTGACATTAGTTCACGTTAAATCGTTAGAAGAAGCCTGCAGCGAATTACCGACAATAAGGTAGTCATGACGGATGGCTCATGAAGACATTGGTAACCTAGAAACAACTGATCTTTTAATCCCTGTTGTTCCTGTGCAGTTATTGCTGGGAATGCTTATGGTGATCAGTTAATCCCGTCTATTTCCAATCCTGATCCCAGAGATAAGCCCCTCAATCTACCCCAGACCCTACATCCTGCTTGCCTTCCTGGAAAGTCACAAATATCCAGGCCAGAGTTTGGCTATTGAAAAAGCCATAGACAATATGGGTACCGGCCAAGCGATGTACAAATTGTATAGCACTCTTGGTCGGTAGCCAGCTATATGTTGCTGGAGCAATGTCTTTGCTATCCACTCGGAAATTGGTTTTTAGATTTTACCTGCCATTAATTATTGCCGACTTCTTTTCATCTTGTGGTACGAGAACTGACTTCCGGAAAATGTTGTTAGTTTTGTTCTGCTTTGCAAGCTATTTGATGAGCAGAAAGATGCGTAAGCAGAAAATATTGCTTCGATCTCTTCATTTATAGTTGTACCGTGAGCCAACTTTCCACATGCTTGTAATTGGCAGCTGTACATGCCAACTCGGAAAATTGCGAGACTGCACTAGGCCACATTTGGATAAACAACGTGCACAAGTCAATGGGGTGGCTTATAAGTTGTAACCAATTAGGAAGCTTTCACTTTTTCACACAGATTGCCCAAAATATAGCAGATAGTTTATGGATGGCAGACCTGTCATCTGGTTAAAAAAAAAATATTCTTTCACAGTTTGAGTTGGACGTTTTCTATTTTAAAATAAATTTTATTGGTGCTCTCATCATGAAGGATACCAGTAAAATTTATTGAAGAAAGAACATCTGTCTCAAACTGTCGGGGAATTTCTTCTTTTTACCAGACCACAGCAATGTCTCCATATTTACTGATCCGTAAAGTGTTTTGCTTGGTTGTTTTGGTAAATGTCTTGAAAATGTGACCAGTTTTATACCCATTGACTTGTGCACAAAATCGTGTTTATACAAAAGTGGCCTAATTCCAATTGGGCTTGTTGTGCTAACCGGATTATGTGACCTCAGCAATATTTTCCGCTCGTGTAGGTTGACCCCAATCTATATCCTATTAACCCTGGGTCTATCTGTCTGCCTGTCTGGGGCATGTGAACTAACCTAGAACCTGTTTCCTCTCATATCCTTCAACCTCCTTCCCCACTAGTCCTGCCCTCAACGAGCAGAGCTTCGGAAGTAGCCAGCAAATTGTGTAAGGAACATATGTGATCTCAGAGGGATGTAGAATGTTTTGTCACTGTGAACAAGTAACAATGTATTTAGTGCCAAGTAACAATGGACGTTCATTGTTAGTGCACTGTTTTTCTTTAGTTTCAAGATGTTCATAGTGTGTGGTCGATATCTCATTTAATCCAATTCTTAGGCCTGATCCTGCAAAATGAGTCTTGCAGGTATATATATATCTTGGCCATGTTTGGCATTAAAATACGTAGATCTCGCTCCTCATTTTGGTATATCATGTAAATAGTGACAAATTGCAACACTGAGGTGGCGAATGCGTTGTTAATTTGTATTGATTTCTTTTTAGTCCAGGCTACTTTTTGAAGCTATAAACTCGAAACCAGCTTGGATACAGCCGTATCATTTTGACTCATTTTGCAAATTTAGGCCACATTTGGAAAACACTATTTTCTCCTCGTCCCCCCCCCCCCCCCAAAAAAAGTATAACTGTGTAACCTTTTCCATTGGGCCTGAATCTTCGCTAGGCAATTTCCCCTTGGTGAAGGGCGCTGGGAAAATAAAGTTCACACGAAATCAAAATCATTTTCAAAGATATTTTGCACAAGATAAATGGTTCTGAACCGTAAAGCATAAAGGAAATTCCTTTTTTTAGACTTGAAATATTAAAGGATTAAGCGTTCTTTTTCACTATTCAAAATACTCAAGCTACTTTCTGACATGTGAGGGTGCTGTTGCTATGATGCCAATCAAGGTACTCACTGTACAGTTAATGGTAGTATACATCATTTGCTTTTGCTGTAATTTTCAGAAATAAATGGATTTGGGGGTTAGTATTTTATTGGGTGCTAGAAAATACTGCAACACTGACCTGTTTAAGGTTTTGTGTGCATAGATGCTGGGCAAACCGTAGTCTGTGTAGAGAGGAAAAAATCTGTTCTCGTAGTCTGGTTCCCTGACTATACTGTAGACAAAACAGAGCAATTTATAGATGTCGGGGAATTATCAGGTCAGGGAACTAGACTATTTCCAACGATTGTCAGCCGACAATCGTTGAAAAACGATATAAAATGTCACTTTTCTTGAAAACGACAGCACACCAAGTGCCATGATTTCACAAAATCAGCTATGATAGTGAAACTTCCCCTTGTGTGACATCACTCCAGTACTCATGAAATATGTAAATTCATATTAGCATAAAATCTAAGAAATTGCTAGAAGGGGCATAATTGCATGCCTTTGGAATGGCAAAAAGTTGAAATTGATGGTAAAGTGGCTGCACAAGGGCATGGTGTGAGTTTCAGTATTTAAAATTCCATTTTGGGGAACCTTAAAATTGTCCGGGGAGCATTTCAAATGTCACCAAGGCAACGACCAGGGGCAATTTGCCTATGTGAAATTCGAGGCTGACCTCCCCCAATCATTTCATTTCTTTGAGCTGTTAGTGCCATTGTTATTAGTTTATTTTCTTAATATGGCTTTAATAGTGGATTTTGGTTGAATGGTTTCATTTATGAGAGATCCGATTCCTTTTAGGCTTTGACCAGTTTACAAGTACGTGTAACTGTCAATAAAGTGAATGATTTATCGACCACACAATTATTCTAATTTGTCAGACGCAATGGTACAAGCTTCCACTTCATGGGTGTGAATCTGTTTTGAGTTCATGTACATATACTGCTGGTTGTTAGTTTCAGGTTTTACTTTGGCATTTTAGTCGAGCATGGGTCATGGATGGTGATTTTTAATTTTAATATTTGTTTATTGTTTGCCAACGACTACCTACTGGATTTCTGCAGCGGCCAACGTCATAGAAATCTGTACACTGTCAAAACTGGTTTTCTCAAAATGAGAAAATTGTCCTATTTCAATAACAGATTTCTTGTCCTCATTCCCTAGAAAAGTTTTCTAGATAGTGAGACAAGAACATTTTTCATGAAATAAGAAATATTTTCTTATATTAAGAAATGTAAGAAAATCATTTTTGGCAGTGTAGCACCCAGTGTTGTAGTACTTCTACAGTTTATACTCGTAATTTTTGCAATTTTTCTCTGTACACGAAATTATCAAGACGTGTATGTATTCCGCTAGAGACCAAGACGTGTACTCAAACTGCAGTGTATTTTTCTGCACTTGTGTTCGTAGTGACTTAGAGGTACTTGACTCTAACACTGAGGGCCACTGTTCTTCTACAGAATTCCTGTAGAAATCATCTTTTTAGCCCATTTTTATTTTTTGTTTTGTGATTTATTTTATACCTGTTAACCCTCCTACTATTTAAAAGGTCAAAATCAGTCAAAATTTCCTTCCACCTCCTCTGCTATACTTTTACACAGACATGATCAGATTACATGTGGTTTTTACTATGGCAGCAGAATGTATGTTTGCATAGGAGGGTTAAAGTACCCTTAAGGAGACAGTTTGTCATGCCTTAAAGGTACTTTTTTTATACCTTAGGGAGACAAGTGGTATTAGGGAGACATTTCAATGTCTCCCTAATTCCACAGCTCCTATTTAGAGGCAGAATTTTACTGTCGAAACTGAGTTGTATCGATAGAGAATGGTCCAAAATATACCAAAATTCGTGGGGGTAGGATAAGGGAAAGTGGGGTTAGGCTTCATGAAAGTTGAAAACATTTTGTGCACGTGTCTATGGCAATGTCTCCCGAATGACTCATCGTCGGAAATGTATATTATCATTATTATTATTATTATTATTATTATTATTATTTTAATAAAAAAAATTTGGGGGGGGGTGTGGACGAGATTTTATGGCGTTTTATATTTAGGATGCTTTTTTTTTCACCAAAAGTAAGGTTTTTGTATCCAAATGGTGTTCAGAATACTATCAAAAACGCACCTGAAGCTATTATTTTTATGGCAGTTTGGAAGTGTATGGTTTATATTATTTCTAGAATACCTCATAATTATACATAGTTTGTTTCACACAGATCAAGATCTCGATCAGTGATTCAATCAGTGGTCAAATGCAGCGAGATCTGATTTCTGTGAAACAAACAAGCCCTCAGATTTCATAAATTCTTTTGATTTTAATTTTTTTTTAAATCATGTACATGTGTAGTTGTTGATGTAAACGTTTTGGCAATTGTGGTTTAACCCTTTGCGTACGGATGACGTCTGTGGACGCAAAAAAAAAAGTGCCACCAGGCCGGATGATGCCATTGGCCGCTGTTTGTGCAGTTTCAATCCATTGTTGGATTATTGTTTATGATACGCTTGACTGCACAGACACATTGTAGCGGTTCACTTGGCTGCCAGAACCGCCGCGGCACCCCGACGTCTCCCGTAAAATACCGTGCCCAAGGGGTTAAACATGCAATTGGCTGCTATTGTGCTGCATGAGAAATGTTGATTGGTATACTTCCCTCACTGCCCGGACTCTCTCTGCTAAACACATTCAGTTTTGAAAGTCGTCTCCTAGTACATACTGTGCACTGTTTATGGATAAGGCTTGAAATGGGTGTGAAATGTAGCTCTCCGCACTTGGCTGTAGACGTTTAACCCCTTGCAGCCGGACGACGGCCATAGCCATTGTTTTAGGAAAGACCAGTGGGCCAGTTGGAGCATATAGCCGCATTCCTGCATGTACACAATCCTATTCATTATTCAACTGTTGTTCTTGAATGGCAGTGTAATGAATATATGGAGCTTTTTTAAAAGGGAGGGTGGGGGGGTGGGTTCAGGGTGTGATGAATAGGGCCGCTCTTTTCAGTGTGGTGCCTATTGTTCACATTTACGCTCGGCTGCACAGCCCCTTCGGTGAGAGCGTGGCACCCCAGCATCCCATCAATAACAGCCGACCGCAAGGAGTTAACCCTGCAACGCCCTCAAAAGTTGGCAGACTGAGTGGACACGATGTCCTGAGTGGTGTTGACGCCATACAGAATAGACAGCGCCCTCCCGAAGAATGTGGTTCAAAGGTTTACAATCATGGTTACACAAGGGCTGATTTATTACACTTGCATGCTTATTTGCACAGCACCCGTCGGGTAGCATTTGCATACAGGTATTGGTAACTGTGTCTTCGCTGGTCCTATTAGTCTAAGTGTTGTAACAAGATGTTTCTTTTCCTGTTTAAAAATGCTTCCGTCACTCCAGTGTAGGCGACAACAATGTGGAGGTTGCTATGTAAGTACACTTGACGTCGTAGAATTTGCCAGCACTGTTTTGCCCATCCTATAATTAATATGCTGCCATGAAAAATAGCCACTTTTTTTCTGGCATGATTGTGTAATTGTAATATCTACTTGGTGGTAACTGTCCATGTTTAAGTGTTTAAAAAAAGGATTGGTTTATTTTTTTTCATTTTTACATTAATTCCCTCCTCTGTAGACATTGAATGATATAAGCTGGTTTTTTGTTTTATGTGTTGCATGTTTCGTTGTAATGACGTAAAGATATGATATAGTGTTGGTTATGAGCAAAAAAACCAAAACGATTAGTTTCGTCTGAGAGATTACTGTCGATAAAGATGGTACAAGCACCAATCCTCCAGAGAAATATTTCCATCTGAAATGTTGTCTTTCTTGAAAAAAATGTACCTGAAGACCAGGGCTGTCCGAATATACGTCAACCGAATATTCGATCGTCAACCGAATATTCGAATACCTTTTTGCTGGTTCGAATATTCAAGAAAAAAATATGCAAGTACAGATACGACTCTGATGCTATTTTAATAGAAAAGGTACGGCGCTTACCAGTGTCAAATGCCGCATTTTTTTTGATGGTATTTTTCTGTGGACGGATTTTTCTGTATTGTTCCCGTCCGTAAAAACCTCTAATACTTATAAATAGTTTACTGCAAAACCCAGTAATTGTGCACATAAAACACCGGCGTGCTTTGCGTGCATCTTTTTACCGGCGCAGCATTCAATTGCAGCTGACCCGTGAAAAACTTGATCAGCGCCGTACCGGTATCGAATATTCGAATATTCGGTCGAACCCAGTTTCGAATAATCGAATACTAAATTATTTGAAAATGAACAGCCCTACTGAAGACCTCCAAAAACACTGGCTTATTTACATTTCAACAATCAAAATAAGTAAATAGTGAATGTGGGCAAAATCACTGTTAAAATGAATGGTTTTCAGTATTTTGTTGTGACTCAGTACTGTTGACAGATTGAGCTCAACATTCACAGACTTATTTCATGTACATGTTGAATGGTATGAATATGGCCTAGAAACTGTGTTGTCAGCTCTGCCAATGCTATATTTTACCTGTAACGCAAATGATATTTTTACCAGCATGAATAAGAGGTTAGCTGTAAGTGGTTTTTGGTACTGACCATTATTGTTGAAATCATTATATTATCTCATTTACATGCATAGTCTGATTGGTGGGTGACAGTAGCTCGGTTTTGTTTTCCCTTTGTCTTTTTTTTTTCATTATCGTTTCCCTTCTTTGTTAATCCTCATTGTCTTTTTCCTTTTCTTTTTTTGTCCTTTTTTTTTTTTCCTTTTTTTTTTTTTTTCCTTTATTGTCACTCTGATAATTTCTTTTCTTAAGATCATTCGATTTGTCTGGCAAACCTGCGTCGCCTAGATTAATTTAATTCAGGAATGTGAACTGTGGCTGCCAAACGTGATAAGCTGCAGTGTGTGCAGGTGTGTGGTGATAATAATAACCTTCCTGAAGCATGTTACTTTGCGCACAACCCCTGCAATGTTGTTTTAGACAGCTGGAATCGCCTTAACCGCCCGCGACATACATCGTCGGCAAGATTTGCAGCACAACCTCCGGCCACCAGGCCGGATGACGTCGATACATGCCATTTTCTGCATTTTCAATCCATTGTTGGATTATTGTGTTCATTACGCTTGGCTGCACAAGCCTATTGTGTCCGTTTCGCTTGGCTGCAAAGCCGACATGGCACCCCAGCGCCTCACTATAGAGTGCCGAAGTGATGACGTCAATCAATGCAATGTTTGGAACCAGAATACATTCTAAACAGCATGTGTTTGGAACCATTGCCGCGGCAACTGACATAATAACCGTACTCAAGGGGTTAAGGGTGGAAACAAAAATACAAATACTGTAAATTGTTTTTCAAAACAAGAATGAAGTATGTGGCACAGGGCAAGTTTGATCAACAACTATTGGTTAAACAGTGGTTGGTACGTAACGTTCTGATACCTGCGCAATAACCAGCTCTTGTTGAACTGTCGTCAAATGCAGAGTTGTAATCAAGTCAATCACAAGTCAATCATAAGTCAGATCAAAAGGCAAATCACAAGTCAATCACAAGTCAGCTCACACACTACATGGGATGAACAATAACAAAGGAATGCTTGAATAGCTTGTTTGAGTGTGTTTGAATAGCTTGTTACATGGCTTGAGACCAGAATTGTGAAGCGACTTGTGATGACTTGATTGCAACTCTGTCAAATGTCACTATACCAGTCCTCAAGGTCTTGGCTCCCTGCTGTATGTTGTGATACCTACAGCTACCAGCCAGTTACCAGTGATGCATCCAATCACAGCAGACTGGTTCCGAATAGTCAACTAGGTTTCAACAAGGAGCAAGTTGAAACAGTGACCGTTTCGTCAATCATAGTGACCATTTTGTTTCCTGACGACAGGCAGAGTATACTGTCGGAAGCATTGAGTTCCCCCGGTTCTTCTCAGAACCCCACAAACTCGGAAAAGAGAGAGTTGCAAACCTTCAAATCTTATTTGACAGACACAAGCCTTGAAAACATTTCTGTCGTGTGGTGGATCACATGTACTTGCCAGCCCGATGATCTATTGGATATTTGTATGAAATTCAGGCTTGATGGTTATTGTATATATATGCACTTGCTGATGAGTAATAGCATGTTGAACGTTTGTCTGCAGATCGTGGGTGCGTGGTGCCTTAGTCCTACTGTGTCTCCTGGGGATTACGTGGGCATTTGGCCTCCTGTACGTCACAGAAGGTCTGCTGGTCTTTGCCTACATCTTCACCATTGCCAACGTGTTCCAGGGAACGTTCATCTTCCTCTTCCATTGCTTCATGAATGAAAAGGTACTCCTGAAGCCGCGTTCGCATTGGACTTAAAATTGTAAAAAAGTTAACATTCCACTGTGGTTATTCTGCCGTGCGTCCGCATTTGGATTACAATGCGCGCGGAAAGTCAAAATGTTCGTGTTAAAAATGCACGTTTTACATTACAGTGGCTGTCTACACTGGACTTTCAGCGACGTAAAACTGGCCACGTAACTCTTCTGCTACACGGTTGGCCCTGTAAAGTTCCTGCTACAGAGGGATAAACGGACCACCGACGATCGACACTTGACAATTTGGACACTTTACCGGCTGTCCACACTGGACTTTATTAAGTTGACAGCAGTCTCCGTACTTTTTTACCAAAAAAGTCCAATGCGGACACGGCTAGATCCTTGAGTGTGTAGTTTCCATTGGGCAATAAAAGATGCACTGTCTGTCTTCAAATAATTCGACTTTTGTAAAGTAGTTATTCGTTAACTAAAAGTGGGCAGATTTTTTTTTTTTTCAGTGTTTTATTCAAAAGTGAATAACTTTAGTACTGCAAGAAAAATAGCAATTTTAAAAAATGTTATTTTTGTGAAACTCAAAAGAGCAAGGACAGTGTATCTTTAAGCAAAGGATAATAAACTCCTCCCAGTTTGCTTTGTTCACTTTGACTATTTATTCAAATTTACCTAGTCAGTTTCCCTTGTGGATTGTTTGACGAATTAAAAGTTAAAAAGTCGTATCCTCATTGAGTGATCCCCACAATGTCTCTTCCCAGGTTGTATCGTAAAATTGGGTGTGATCCCTGGCTATACGGCATTCTGGGTTTATGACTTCTAACTAGCGCCCACCCGAACAAAGATACTGACAATTTGGGAGACCGCCAACATAGGGCAAGATAGCTCAGTTGGTAGAGCGCCGGTACGGTATTCTGGCTGTCGCAGGTTCAAATCCCGCTCCTACCATTTTTGTTTTCCTTTTGGGAACTGATTCACAGGTCGTGAAGGAATATCGTCGCTTCATCCGGAACAGCACATGGATTCCCGAGGTCATACGTGACCGGTATGGCGGCACATTCCTCACCGGTTCCAACCAGCACAGGTCAAGCTCCTCCTCATCTGGGGTGAGTTCAGGGTTCAAGGGTCATCCTCATCATTTTTCTTATGGCAGATATTAATAATGCAGTGTTTACAAATCAGGGGTTTGCATGCATCGCTTCTTACAGCTGATGTGCATGTATCGCTTGTTTTAAAAGCCGTACAAACTAAAGGCATTGTAGGGGTTTGAAAACTTTGACAATTCTGTAAACCCTAACCATCCCCAATCCGCCAAAATCCAACCCCATGTTGTATTTTGATGAGTGCACGACTGTACAGCCTTGGCTTGAGCCCCCCAAACCCCCCCCCCCCCCCCCCCCCCCCCCCCGGGGCAAGAAATCTGCAACAATTTTTGTAAAATTTCAACATTCTTAAAACAAATTTTGTGAGCCCCCCCCCCCCCCCCCCCCAAAGTCAAATCCTGGGTGTGCCACCGAATACTTTAAACAGAGCTGTATGATGCCCCAAAGTACATAGATATACTGTGCAGTGTGTGATTTTGACAGGTTAAGGACACTTCCCAGTAAATCTGCCACAGGGGTTAGGGTTAATGTACAAACTGTGTTTAATGGCTTGTAAAGCAAAAGCTAGGTCTGGCAACTTGGGGAAACATTTTGCAAATTTGGTCAAAAGTTTGGCTCTTTTTGGTTAATGTGTGTCGTGTTTGTTTAAAACTGGGTGAAATCATGCAGGAATCTTCTTTGTCATGGTGCATACAAATGGCAAATGTAACTAGACCAAGTCCCATTAAAATTAACCCCCCTGTTCCACCCCCCCACCCCCCATAAAAGAAATCTGTGTTGAGTAATAAGTCAGACATGGGTGACTGCCAACATAGGGCAAGATAGCTCAGTTGGTGGAGCGCCGGAGGTCGCAGGTTCGAATCCCGCTCCTGCTAGTATTCTTTGTTCACTTTGAATATATATTTTTTTCCGTTTAGAAAAAGCGAATCTGGAGCCAGGAGGAGAAACGGTTGAGCAATACGACAGGGTCCAGTAGCGCGGATCACCGTAAGCTCTCCATGTCGTCCAACGGCAGAAATTCCGGTAAGTAAAAAAAATGCTGACGAGCAGTTTGTAGTGTGGCTGGCAAAGGGACGTAAACGGCCATTGATCTGTGAATGTCCTTTAACATCCTGCTAGGTAGAAGACACATTGTGCATCGCAAGGTTCATGATTGACCTGTGGAAACAGTGAAGCTGTTTTCAGTTGTGTGGTGACAGATCTTACCATGAGAATGAGAGACACTGGTGGCAGCAGAGATCACTACGCGCGCATGCTCAGAAGTACGCGCGCATGCTCAGAACTATGCGCGCATGCTCAGAACTACGCGCGCATGCTCAGAACTCTGCGGGCATACTCGAAACTAGCAAAAAGGACCAGCATGGCAGCTGCCACTAGCTTCTTAAAAGTCCCCCATTAGCCTTTTAGAGGTATGGCGGACACAATAGGAGAGGGCGCTATTTGATTTGGGTATACCTTTTGTTAAACTACAGGAAATTTCAAAGGTGAAGATTAGGCATGATCTATGGATTGTACTATGGATTGTACTTTAACTCAAAACAATATCTGATTCTGACTTTCACTGGAATTTGTGTTTTCACAAAATGTTTACCCAAATCAAATAGCGCCCTCCTATTGTGTCCGCCATACCTCTAAAAGGCTAATTGACTTAAACTTGAATGCCTTACAGCAGATTGGGCTGGTTAAAAGTAGACTTTTTCCCAGGGTCGACGCAATATCTGCTCCCTCTTAATATCGTGATTGTAACATTAGCTCACAGGAACTGTCCTTGCCATTAGCGCAGTTATCTGTGTATGGTGTTTCTTTCAAGTAAAACATTTTATTTTTTATCTTGGTAAATAGCCACTGTTTGAAAAAGGTCGGTTGTCATCTATACACACATTCCTGCATGTACTCAAGTTATTTATTTTTCAACTATATTGTTCTAGAATGGGAGGGTAATAAATAGATGGAGCTTTTTCAAACAAAGCTCGAAAGGGGGGCTTCAAGTGGACCACTCTATTCAGTGTGGTGCCTATATTTATATCTGGTGCAGATATATTTATTGAAAACTTTTATTATACCCAATAGCGGCAACTAATTTATGAATTAATTAAGCATATTAATTAATTTTCAAAAATGCTCAAGGGTGCCAAGGTGGTACCCATTGGAATATTGATGTACAAGGTCCAATTGACAAGAAAGTGCAAAAACATTTTGTGCGGACTCTCATGCACAGTTTACGTTTCAAATCGGGGTTTGACACCCGGACTAGTTCTTGGCGTACCCCCCCCCCCCCCCCCCCCCCCCTCCCCAATCAGTAACAACCAGACATAAGGGGTTAACTTCCGGTCTACAATATACGAAGCTCTAGTGGACAGCACATGAAGCAACATGTGCACGTACCCCATACATTAACATTGCACTTCCGGGTCCAAATGATGTCACACTTACGATTGTTTCTTGAAGAAAACAATAGGAATGACAGGTGCATTGAAACGGACAAAGAAAAACCTAATTTGGTAGCTTAAAAGCATCCGGCCAAACACAGCAGCAACTTGTCCGAGCTGATCGATTTTGAAAAGTAACTGGTAATTTAAGAATGCTTTGAAGAGAACTTGTTTCATATTCCACTTGGGATAACAAACATTCTTGGTTACATTTTCTCATGGAAGAGGGGGCGGGATTTGAGGGGGAGCAGCGATATGGAGTAAAGGGGTATGCCATTTACACCCCCCAGAAAACTGGAGAATGGTGCCTCTTCTACAGATAACATAACGTAGTTGTTCTTCGCAAAAATGTTGTGTAGCTGTTTGATGACCTACATGGCAGAACTCCAAGGAATATTCCCCCGTTTTTGCCCTCGTTTCCTTATGATTCTGACGGACCCCCCTTCCTACCTTCCTTTGCACCCTCTCCCAATTGTTTGTCCGCTAACAGGTTCCTGTCTCCGGCCCACTGCTATCCAGTACGCTTCATCCGTGTAGAAAAGAAAAATCCAGCCTTGACACCCACAGGATCAACAAAAAATGTGAAGTACAATCCTCCAAGGAAAAAAAATAAAAGTTTTCACTCAACTCGGCAACTAAAACTTTGCGTTGTTTGACTGCGCATTATTAATGCATTGCATGAGAAATATAACCACACGTGTTATATACCCATTTCATTAGTAGCATTACATCTGGAGGACCATGAACGACCTTTAACCTCTCTTCACCATCGGAGCAGGCATCCCAGTGTGGCTATTTCATGTTGACTGATACATGTTCTTCATGTACTTTGGAGTCTGCTGTTCTAATACCTTTATATACCCTTGTGAACTTCTTGATGTCCGTAGCTTCAGTAAAATGAAATCTTGTTTTTTTCTACTGTAACCACCTGTTTGCATGATCTTTTTTCAGGAGGTCCAGAGGGGGATTTGTGTCTGGGTTGCATAACTTGGGTAAAGCTTTTGTGAAGAGGGCTACCGCCCTTGAACTTCACGGAGGAAAATTGCTTCTGTTCCCAGGATTGTTCTCATAAATTAGACGATTCGGTTCCCAATTGCCTTACTTTAAGAAAAAGAAAAAACTTCTTGTGCTGTGCTTGATTATAGATCCAGTTGGCACATTATTCCATATGTAAATGCAAGCTAACACAAACGTGTACAGGTAGTTTTAACACAGTCCTTTACCCCCCTTACTTAGGCAAATCTTTTTTGAAATTGGTCGTTGCCTCAAAGCATATTGATATTTATACTCAACAAACACCAACTACGACAGCTTTGGCATAAACAGCAGTGTACTGCAAAGTGACTGCAACAGAATTAGAATCACAACGTAAAGTTGTTTCTGTCGTGCTCATAATTCTAGTTTTGCATGTTTTGTTAACGTTTGCCTAACTCATTGTTTATAGTTTCACCTAAATATTTTTGACCCCGCTTTTCAAGTTCTGTTTTAAGCTGAAGTTTGAATAAAGGTTGCTTGCTGAAAGTTCAGTTTGATTATTAAAAAACATAAGTGGACAGAATTTAAAACAGGTTGGTTCGTGTTTCGGCCCCCCCCCCCCCCCCCAAATTTTGAAATTGGTAAAATAAAGTTGTATTCATGAACAGCAGCAGGTGGATTTGCACTGGTTGTGGATATTGATTGCTGAGAGAAATCTGTGTCAGATTAAAGGTGTATTACAATAAAACAGGCAATTATTTGTGCCATGAAATAATAATAAAAAAGTTACACATTGTCCGTTAATCTACATAAAACTACAAAATGGTGCAGATCTCTCTCGGCAATCAACATCCTCTTCGATAAAGTTTTGACCTTTCCCTTTATCAAAAGAGCAAATCCTTACTTTAAATTTTCATTATCCCAGTGAAGATTTTATCTGCTACATTTGGTTCAAATTGCCCAGCCGACTCCAGCAAGTCAGTGATTGATTTGGTTGGATATGTACTGCATTTTGTAGTTCATTGGTAATCACTTGCTCCTGAAAGTCCCACCCCCTTATCCCCTTCCCAAGTCTTAGGGTGTTTATTAGTCAAAACTGTCAATCATGGCCCTGGAGCAGGCCTGGGGAATGGATGTTTAAACACCTGGCATGCCACTAGATGTTTGACGCTGAGCCAGACTGAGCCAGATACACATGAGAATTGCCAGCTGGGGGTTGCCATTTGGCTACATGTATGTCTGAAATAGGAGCTTGTTTAAAGTTGAAGTTGTAATGCAAAATGTACTATAGTCAGGGGAGGATTTAAGTAGATTTTTGCATGGTTTTTGAGTACACGTATGTGTACTGACTGCATGAGACATTTTTCTGACACAGTGAGCACCGAATTGGCTGGTTGTCCTGCAGCACTCAGTTCATACATTTGTAGCTCTGCAGATCTCATCATTAAACTTAAGTGATTGTACATCGTTCGTTTGTTTTTTCTTAAAAATGTTCATGTGTTTGAGATAGTTTGGCTTTGGTCTCTGTTAGGATCCACTTCAGTTTCTGTTACCAGCCTTGTCCATATTTGTTATCAACAAGGTATCAGTATGACTTCACAGCTCTACTTAACAACATTCCATTCCACTACTAACTGAAATTCTGGGCCCTTGCTCTACAAATACATTTAAGCGCATTTTTTTGAAATTAATATGCGGACACGAGCTGAAATTGCTGGCTAGCCGTGTGCAGGTGATGAGCGTGGAATATTCTCCTACATTCGATACTGATTCTTTGATATAATTAAAGCAGAGCCATGAATGGTTGTGTTCACCCTTTGCACAGTTTTTCTTCTAAGTAGTTTGCAAAGATAGCTAGTCATAAGAATCCATTTAACTGGCAAAAGCTTGTCAGATGTTATTCTTTCAACCCAACTGTTCAAAGGGCCAGTGTAAAGATCAGTGAATTTTGTATTGCTGGCCATAACAAAGGGTCTTTCCATTAGTGGTTATTTACTGATAAATGTGAGGAGGGTCTGGCATTTTGATCCCAGCAGAATGTTTCTCAAAGTCTGAAACGACTGCCTGCTAGGATTGAAATCTTAATCTCTCCTGATTTTTATCAGTTATGTTTCAAGTCGTTCCAGGTGGCAAGCAGTTTGCAGCATTTTATTATTCCATTTGAGTAACAACTTGTTTGTTTTGTGCATTAGGTGAGTATTTGCCCGTGAGATACACAGCAACAGCCCCTGAGAATAAAGGTCACCAACGCCTGTCAGACGAAGGTATTGGCCTGGAGATGGAAGACGGACAGGTTGAGTTGGGTCAGGTGGCCAAGAGCTCCCCGAGCCCTCCCCAGCGCTGTCACCACAAGCCACGGGACTCCCCGGCAAGCCCTAATGAGGCCCGGCCACTGCTCAACTCCCCCACCGAGCCATCGCCTCCACGTCATCCCGTACCCTCTTACAGACAGCTGCCCCCTCCTTCCTACAAGCAATCCAAGAGCAGCAACTTCACCAGCCTGCCGGATCTGGCCCACCCGATATCCCCCGATGCCCTCAACAAGCACCCCAAAGTTGGCAAGAAGGGCAGCCTGCCGGAGCTGCCCCGATCACCCCTGTTCCTGAGAACAAGACTCGCCCGCATGAACAGTGACTCGCAGCGGGCCGGACACTGGTCCCCGCTGGATGAGCAGAGACCACCAGACGAGGTGGACGTGGCCGATGATAATTCAGGCGGGGTGGAGTTCCTCGGAATCACAAACCTGTCGCCGCGGAGAGAGACCCTGATATGAGAGCTGGAGAGCTCCAAAAATGTGGGCAGCCCCAACAAATCAGGCTGTACTCGAAACTTTGCCCTTGTGGAGTGAGCTCCAGATATCTCGTGTCGAACATGTGGTTATCACACACAAGCAAGCCTGATTATTTTACTGGTACCCTGTATACACCTTTGTGATATGGAACTACTGATACATGGTATCCTGTCTAATAGTATGATGGACAGTTGTGTAGACAGCATGAATAGACAGTGCCCTAGAACCCACAGTATCACCATGTTGAGCACCATGATGACATGCTCAAGCCTTGAGGACCGGGGGCAGCAGACACATACCGGTCATTTTCCATTGTTCTCACCAGTCGTGCACATGCTCGGAACTACGCAAAAAAAGGACCGTTATGTCTGCTGCCACCAGCGTCTCAAAAGTCTCCCATGTCATGGAGCTGATAGGCACAAAATTTTGCTTTGCACAAAAATATCTTGTATAGTAAAAACATGACGTGAACATTTGGTTGGTAATCCTGTTTTTACCAAGGAAGAATTTTCATGCCGAGTAAAGTTTTGGGCGCTAAGCAGTATGTACCATTTTATCATTGGACAGCTCGTATTTGCAGACGGTTATTACTGTGTATAAAGTAAGCTGCATATACTCAGTAGATGTATATAAAGTGATAAGCACCATGCACCCTCATTTCTCTGTTTGAATACCCCACTCATCTCCATGTAAATAGTCTGCATAGCTCATTGCGCTCTGTACAAACAACTGAAGCCTCATAAACGCCATAGTACCACTCCCATCGCCTGAGGTCGTGTTGATATCGAGACTCCTGTGATCCACCATCAGGGTTTTGTAACATGCACCTCTGGGGGTACTGTTTGTTACAGCACATGTGTATATTGCATAAACTGTGTATACCTCCCCCACCATCAAGCGGAGTCAATGTACACTATGCCTGATAGAATGCTCTACTGAAATTAACCAACTTCAGTTGGTGCTGGTAACAGTATTGGGAGATATAGTGTAAAAAATAGTCACCGGCTCGGTGTAATGTCATTTGTGTATGTGAGAAAGTGTAGGCAAATACAGGGACATACTGTGTAACATTTTTTTTAAAGAAAAAAAAAAAAAAAAAAAAATGCCTTTGAATCAGACCTTTTTCATGTGATGTCACCAGTGCATATTTGACCACCTATTGTAGTGATGGTAATGACGTACTGTGTCAAATAGCCCAGTCAAGCATTTCGCATGGTGTAACCTGGCCCATACTCCACATAAGCAGACATTATGCTATGGAATCCAATTTCACAGAATTGGTTATTATAGATCAAATGAAGAAGTGGAGCTTCAGATGATACGAGTGTGAGTGGCTCAGTGGTTTATTAGGGAGGGGGATTAACCCCATCTGGCTCCATTTGTTTCCATTTTTTCTTGATAAAAGCAACAGGTGCTAACATTCCCCCCCCCCCCCCCCAATTTTTGAAAATATTTTTTGTGGCCCCAAAATGTCCCTTTTTCATATTTTGTATTTCCTCCCCCCCTGGATATGTCACTTGGATATGTCACTAGCCCAGCACATTTACTACTTCTGTATACATCCTTGTACAAAAGGTGTCTGCAAGACATACTTGTAATAATTCAAAGGGCATTTTTTATGAACAAGTACTAGTCTGTAATTATTATTCATTTTTGTCTTGTAGTTTGTTTGTGCAGTTTCTGCAAGTTTTTTTTTTTTTTTTTTTTGTCATGTCGATAGATAGTTTTATTTCTTCTTTTCACACTGTACGCTACCAATACACTGGCAGGTCGTTTATCTGTCATCCTCATATTTGGAAATCCTAGATCTGACTAAATATCATTGGCTTGCAGAATCCGTTAAACTGGTTGATTATTTTGGGAAAGAATGCAGTACATTTGTATCCAGTAGACCTGCTTCTTGATTGTCTGTGTACAAATTCTATGGGGAATCATATTTTTGTTATTATTATAGGTATTTTCAAACAAAAAAGGGGAAAGGAGCGTTTGCCTCATCACTGCTTTGTGCTTTCGAAAATCTTTGACACACTTTAAACTTTGATCAAATGGGAATTGAACACATTGTTGCTGAATAGGGCCAACGGACACAAGTCTTGAGGGAAAAAGGAGAAAAAGAACCTTTCCCATTTTGTTTATTTTTAATCAAGTGATGTGTAAAATTTAGTTTTTGCAGTGTTGAAAATAGATTAGTTTTTCTTTTTATAGGAAGCCAGTAATTGGGTCATAGTACTCAATAAGTCTCACTACTCAATTGGGTACTAGTATTCACTCGGGTCAGATCCTAATTTGGTGTGGACCCGTGTTGAAGACTGCACCTCCAACCCTAATCTCTCTGTAGAGTTCAAATTTATGTTTGCAGTGATGAGTTTCTGGCATGTTTAAAAAGAAAAAGTTTGTTTCTTGTAAATAAGTACGTTCCAGTTGGCACCTAAGTTGAACAAATTCAAAGTTTGATTTGGCTGTTTGTTACTGATAATGCAGGGCAAAAGTTGTCCACAAAATTCAAATAGATCATTCCGTGTGATAACTAGAAAGAAAATCATTGTACATTTCTCAAAGTGTAATTAAAGGAAATACGCTTGTTGTAATTGTAAATTTGTTGATAAGCTGGTCTTATGAAAAAATTAAGTGCTGTAAGGACTTAAATAGCACCAGCAGAAACTAGATATAATTGTATATTAGTAGAAGAGTATCAATGTAAGAACAAATGGTTGTAGATTTCACTTAAAGAATAAATATCACACGAAAAATCAGTTTGGTATACAGGGTGGTAAAAAAGAAAACGGAACAGCATACTTCTGCTATCTTTAGAGTCGAACCATCTGTACCGATGGATGGAGAATCTTTCTAGAAGAAAAATGATACTAAGACCTCCCGATTCGGTCCAGTAGTTATTGCTCCAGAGCCAATTTTGTGAAGCAAGGTCGGGTCACTTGGCCATTTGTTCCATGCAGAAAAGAGGATGATGATAGCATCTCGGAACCAACTGACCCCCCCCCCCCCCCCCCCCCCCCCCGACTTTGCTTCACAAATAGGCTCTGGAGCAATAACTACTGGACCGAATCGGGAGGTCTTAGTATCATTTTTCTTCTAGAAAGATTCTCCATCCATCGGTACAGATGGTTCGACTCTAAAGATAGCAGAAGTATGCCGTTCTGTTTTTTTTTTTTGGACCACCCTGTATAGTCTAGATTAAAATAAACAATTTAAAATGAGAACAAAAAGGTCGAGCGTTTTACTTCAAACAAATTTTGGACTTGAAGTCGTGGGTTTTGAAATTTCCTCGACCGTTTGTAATTTGTTTGAAAAATGCAATTTTATTTTATGATTTATTTGCGAGCCAGCATACAGATATTCAAGTGACGTAATTTCCCGCCTGACGTAGTTTGGTAGGTGGTATGCTATTATATGGTGCTAGTTAGCATTTAGAACATCAAAATGTAAGGTTTACTCTTTAGTACCAGCCAAAAAATAGTTTTAAAGTTGAGACTTTCAAGGAAACCCAGGTGAGAATAGTACGATCAAACTTTGCGGGATTTCAGGAGTAGTTTGCATTGATACTCGGCCCATGTCCACAGCATCACAAGCCTCATTTGGCATGTTCTGTACTCGCACCACTTGTGCTCCATCCTCAACTAAACTCTTGGAAGTAATAAGTTGCAGTACTCCTGCACTCCATTGTGTGATTTTCATATGGCAGTGTGTAACACCATTATGAAAACATTCAATGAGATTTCATTTTTCGGAGGTGGGGGACAAGAAAGTAGGAAAAGTTGGAATACTTGAAAGCCTGAATTAGTTACCACCAGTGGCATATACATTTGCATTATATTAAAATACTTGCATCTCCAGTATAGTCTATTTGTTTATCAAACCATTGCATGTTATTTCCCAAAAGCTGCTTAGAATTGTATTTTTGTGTGATTTTGATACTAGTCATTCTGCTATAGTATTGAAATGAGACCTTGATTATACCAGTAATGCATTTATGTTCTTTCTGACAACGAAACCACAATATTTTATTTCTCAAAAGAATATTCTACTATTTCTACATGTACAATACCTTGTGTTATTTCAGTTAATGAGTACGGATAATTAATTATATAACTAAATAATTCATTTCCATTAATTATTTACACGGCAAAAATTTCTGTTTTGATTTCATAATGATAAACCACCATTCATGTGTTAGAAATTTAACAAAAATGGTCCCCGCAAAAATAACCAAAGAATTTTATATTTATTTTGCCATTGTTTTTGTGCTTTCTGAAGCAACGAAAAGCACAAAATCATGGTTAGCCATTTTTTCTTTTAACACGTGTTTTAGTGTATTCCTTCCTAATACACTGGGTGCGTTTGAGTAGCTTACTCGGGTGAAGGCAGACGAGACAGCCACGAGAGCTGGGCTAATAGAACGCTCATATGCCCTCTCCTGTTGATGTCGGCCATGGAGGAATAAGAGTCAGCGATTGTGTAGTTACGGACACCTCTTTATATTTGACCCGAGGTTGTTTTTATCATTCCAAAATGAATTTATCAACCTAAAGTATACTCCTCTCAATTCTAATGACATTTTTTGTAATTCTGCAATTTTCGTACGTGTCTTGCGAATCAGTGCAGTCTTCGCCATCTTTATTTTCGCGTTGTCGTTTTACCCAAACATTTCCCACAAAATTAAAAACTCTGCCATCTATCTACATGTACGACATACCTGTTGGTTTTTAATGGCGCAATCTAGTTTGCTAAGTCCAATAACCTAAAAGTGGATTTTGTCCTTAACTCAGGCATGCAACTTTTCCTGGGATCAGCTGATTTCCTCGTTTTTCACTTCACACTTATGCCATTGAAAATGGAAAAACACTGTACAAAGTCTTCTAAAGATTGGAATTTCCTCATTTTTTTTTTTATTCCAAGTTGCATGCCTGTTAACTACACAATTGCCCTTGAGGTCAGCCATTTTCAATTCCCCACTCTAGTAGAATTTGTGGGTAGTCAGACTTAATTCCACCAGTGACTCTGCTCCGCGAGCAGGGTCTGTGGTGGCTGACCCGAGCGAGCTACTCAAACGCACCCACTACTAGTTTAATTTTTAAATGAGTTATTCTGTGCCTGAGTAGAAACTTGAAATAAACTCGCATGCAAGCTACAGCTGAAAGAAATAAAGTGTTGCAAAGCTTCCACATTGGTGATTCCAGTTGTTTTCTTCCGTTTTCCTCCCGTTTGGACACTTAAATTGTTGGTTGCATTTCAAGTTGGCTTTTGCAGAATCCTCCGCCGGAACTGGACAGTGAAAAATATGTGCTTTAATATTTAGATTGGTAAAAGTGAAGTCAGCCGCAGCATTTTTTGAGGTTTTCTGACAAATATTTCTCGGGAGGATTGAAACTAACAATTTCTTTTAAATTATATATTGAGGAGTATACAGCTGAGAACATGTTGTGGAAACATTATCTCTATTCTACAATAATATTTACATATAACTATGCCAATTTGGCGATCTCTAATACTTCTTGTCAAAAAAAACATGTCCAACTTTTGATCCTAAATAACTGTGTTGTTTACCGATGGAATTAAACCAAAATTTCAGATCATGTAAACAAGGCATGACAAATTGTATGGAGCGAATTTCATCAGCTCTGTGCAAGAAGGTGGGATTTAAACGCCATACGAACAAAAAATACTCACTTTCAGAATCTGGCACTTCCGACTTGGCATCATCCAATGTCGATACAGCGCTGGAGACGGAAGGCGTGTGCTGCGGCCGAAAGCTTTTGAAGGAATGCAGGATCACCCCTGATGTCATTGCACACCTCCTCGATCGTTTGGCGCAACACATCAAAAGTTGCAAAGGAATGTCTGGCAGACTAATTTCTTGAGATAGCCCCATAAGACAAAATACTTTCATAATCTGCCACTTCTGACTTGGCGTCCTCCAATGTCGATACAGCACTGGAGACGGTGCGACCTCAAGAAATTAGTCTGTCAGACATTCCTTTGCAACTTTTGATGTGTTGCGCCAAACGATCGAGGAGGTGTGCAATAACATCAGGGGTGATCCTGCATTCCTTCAGAAGCTTTCGGCCGCAGCACACGCCTTCCGCCACCGTCTCCAGTGCTGTATCGACATTGGAGGACGCCAAGTCGGAAGTGGCAGATTATGAAAGTATTTTTTTCGTATGGCGTTTAAATCTAACTTTCTTGCACAAAGCTGATGAAATTCGCTCCATAAAATTGTTCATGCCTTGTTTACATGATCTGAAATTCATTCCATTGGTAAACAACAGAGTTATTTAGAATCAAAAGCATGACATGATTTTTTTTTCAGGGAATCCATATTCATGCGAAACTTCCATCTGATTTTATTCTTAGCAAACAACAGCTGAATACCAGTCACGAGCAACATACAAATTTGGTTGGTAATCCCGTTTTTACCATGGAAGACTTTTCATGCTAAGCAAATTTGTGTACTCACCAGCTCCAATAAGTTGGCCTCCGTCGACAGCCCCCTCTTATATTTTATTCATAATCCACTTCCGGGTACTGATCATCCCGCCCCGCCTTGCTCGAGGCCACAAATTTATTCACTGAGTTGTGCAACCACGAACTGGCGCCACCTTGACTAATGGCATCCGCCATGTTGGTGTCCCCCGCCATGACAGTACTGCCCGTCTCGGCCAAGCTGCTCGTGTCGGACGCCATGGTGGTGCGGCTGGTGGCCATTTTGGCGTCGCCATCATCGTCCACCAGTTGCACATCAATGGTGGGGTTGGTGTAGGTGTAGGTGTCAGCGGTTCTCTCCGTGTGTCCTGCATCACTGAGGGTCGTCATGGCCGACGAGTCTGTCTCTGCAAGATGGGAAGAACTTCATTTTTGTTGAAATAGGATCATCATCAAACAAACCATGACCCTGAACAAGGACAGGCAAAGTTGGAGACTGCCAAAACTGAGCAAGCCTGATAGTTGCAATTCGGTCGATTCACAACTCGGGTGCTCCCCCATCGGCAACCCGGGGAGAAGCCAAATTATGCAGTGCATCATGGGAAAAAGTTGACATCGCAAAACCGGAAGTGGGTATCGCCATTGCATCGACCGTATGTTTACATGCATTTTGAGTTACGAAATACGTACCACTGTACCTTGAAAGATGTGTTAAAATCCATATTTTAGGAGTTTGTTCGCCCGCTAAATCTACCAACTCCTCTCTCTTCTTTCCCGCACAAGGTATTCCCCGATTAGTCAAAAATTGCTTGAACTCATCTACTCGCATTCGCGCGATGCCGACCACTGAAGTGGGAAATTGACCTCTCCCGGCTTGCCGCTGGCGGCGCACCGAGTTGTGAATCGACCGAATTGGTAGAGCGCCATTTCCACCTCCTCGTCCTGTGACATACCTGTGTCCTGTGACCTACCCCTTGTGGCTGGTCATTGGGTAGAGGGAACAGGGCCCATGTGTTTACCTTCTTGGAAATCAAGAAGGTATCAATCAGTCTGAGGAATTATTGGAAATCAATTTAAGTTCGAACCTGGGTTGCAGAGATATGGAAGGCAAGGAAAGGATTAATGCGTCAAGCCGAGTCCCATTCTGTCTATCTACTTACTGCGGTAAACTTCATGGCGGGATGTCTGTCGGCGATTGATGGTAGCTCCCTTCTGACTCTGAAATAG
The DNA here is from genome assembly GCA_037893225.1 of Hippasteria phrygiana. Taxonomy (NCBI): domain Eukaryota; kingdom Metazoa; phylum Echinodermata; class Asteroidea; order Valvatida; family Goniasteridae; genus Hippasteria; species Hippasteria phrygiana. Next base: position 710,061 of record JAZGUH010000609.1, on the reverse strand, counting down.
ACAGTATGAAAAAGTAAAACAATGCATATGTGATGTGATCAAGCAAAATCAGTCGGAACTCGGCAATCCTTGTTTTGAGATATGGCCCAAAATATGTTTGTAGTGGAAAAATCTAAATTGATTTTTTTTTTTTAAACAGAAGGGAAAAACATTCTTCTTTCACATGAAAATATGACATGTATTATAAATGTGCTAAAAATGACAATTATAAAGTATTTTTTCAAAGTGAACAAAGAAACTGGCAGGAGCGGGATTCGAACTTGCTACCTCCGGAATACCGTACCAGCGCTCTACCAACTGAGTTATCTTTCCCTATGTTGGCGGTCTCCCAAATTGTCAGTATCTTTGTTCGGGTAGGCGCTAGTCAGAAGTCATAAACCCAGAATGCTGTATAGCCAGGGATCACACCTAATTTTAAGATACAACCTGGGAAGCGACATTGTGGGGATCACTCGATGAGGATACAACTTTTTAACTTACATATATAATTCGTCAAACAATCCACAAGGGAAACTGACTAGGTAAAATTGAATACATTTTGGGAATACAATTTGGGAGACCGCCAACATAAGGCAAGATAGCTCAGTTGGTAGAGCGCTGGTACGGTATTCCGGAGGTCGCAGTTTCGAATCCCGCTCCTGCCAGTTTCTTGGTTCACTTTAAAAATGTGTTCAAATTTACCTAGTCAGTTTCCCTCGTGGATTGTTTGACAAATTATAAAAGTACTGTAACTTTAAACTTGATTTTTCTCAGTTTCTTTCTTTTTAATGTGACGGTTTTTAAATATTTGTAACTTTTTAACCAATGGTCGTATTCACATGGGGTTTTCACTTATATATGGAGCTTGAAGTACGCTACAAATGAATAATGTAAAAATCTCAAAATTGACCAGGGCCTACTTCAGACTGATTTTGCTTGATTGCATCACATATAATGTTATCTCTCACTTGCAGAAATCCATGAACCAATGGGAGACTTTTAAGACGCTGCCGGCAGCAGACACGGCCCTTCTTGCTACTTCTGGGCATGCGTGCGTAGTTCGGAGCACACGTGCGTAGTTCAGAGCATGCGCACAACTGGTGAGAGCAATAGAAAAGGGCCGGTATGTCTGCTGCCACCACGCCTCTCAAAAGTCCCACATTGACACTCAAATTTTGTCTACTAAATCTTGAAACTTCAGGATCACTTTTGATCACTGAATAGTCTAGCGACGGACTCTTTAGTGTGTCTTTACCCTATAGCAATGTGGGGCCTAAATGATAGATTTATGACAAGCCGAAGTTCAATTTGTCATTATTTTGGTAATCACTTGGCAGTATTTTAAAAATGTAAATTAAAATGCCTATTTCTCATTCACAATAATAGGTGAATTATGCATTCCTGGATATGACATGTGTCATGTACCTCGTCCAAATGGAACTGGTGGGGGTATTGCTCTCATATATAAGACTAATATCAAACACGGCCCAATAACATCACACAGTAGTGGTAATTTTGAAAGTCTATGTTGTGATGTAACTGTCAAAGGAACTTTCTCATCCGTGAAGCTGGTAATCATCTATAGGCCACCATACAGCTCAAAGAATCGTATAACCCCTACAATGTTCCTTGACGATTTCTCCGAATATGTCAGTGTACTCTCGGCATCCCCAAGCAAGTTGCTGATTGTTGGGGATTTTAATTTCCACTGGGATACAGATGATTCTGCTGCTCGCCACCTCAATGATATAATTCAAAACACTAACCTGAAACAGTTTGTATGTGCTCCTACACATGTGAGTGGCCATATATTGGACCTTGTCTTTGCACGACCCACGGACAACCTAATTGATTCAGTGGATGTTGCATGTTTTCTGACAAATCATGCTGCTTTGCATTGTGCACTGAATCTGACTAAACCTCAACCAACTAAGAAGCATATTTCCTATCGGAAATATGGATCTCTAGACCATGACAGTTTTTCCAACGATATTAGCCAGTCAGAATTGTTTACCAACCCGTCCAATGTCCTCCAAACACTCATAGATCAGTACAACTCCACACTGAAGTCTATTCTGGAAAAGCATGCTCCACTGAAAACTCGCTGTATTACCATTAGACCAGCCAATCCATGGTATTCCCCGGAGATTGCCGATGCCAAGAGACACCGCAAGAAATTGGAGAGACGCTGGAGGAAAACCAGATCAGAATCTGATAGAAACCAATTTAAAGCGCAACGACTCTGTGTTGTTAATATGATCAACAGTGCCAAATCATCATACTTCAAAGAAAAACTAGCCAGCTGTGGGAACCAGAGAGAGCTCTACAAAATTGTTGAATCTCTACTCCACAACAAAGGAAAAACTAAACTACCCACACACGACAATAAACAGGAATTGGCGACAACTTTTAGTGATTATTTCATAACAAAGATTCGGAACATTCGTAATAATCTTGACCGCGATCTAGATTGTATGCAGCCGTATACCACCGAGTCATCTCACTCTGATATTACACCATTGGACGAATTCACACCAGCTCTGGATGAGGAAATCAGGAAAATCATCAAATCATCACCATCAAAGACGTGCGATTTGGATCCAATTCCTACCTGGCTCCTAAAGAACAATCTGAATATTTTGACTCCAGTTATCTCCAAAATTGTCAACCTGTCTCTTCAATCTTCTAAATTCCCACAGCAATTTAGAAATGCCCTGGTGACTCCTCTGCTGAAGAAACCCACCCTCGATCCTGAAAACCTCAAGAACTTTCGTCCCGTATCCAACCTTTCATTCATATCCAAAGTAATAGAGAAGGTTGTTTATTCCCAAATTACTGATCATCTGACTGAACACAATCTACATGAACCATTGCAATCTGCGTATAGAAAACATCATGGAACAGAGACTGCTCTTCTAAGAGTTAAGAACGATATTCTCCGGGCAGTTGACGATAAGCGTGGTGTGTTCCTTGTTCTCCTTGATCTCTCTGCAGCATTCGACACTATAGACTATGATGTTTTATTCCACCGCCTTCAGTCCATCGGTGTTACTGGTCCAGCCCTGCAATGGATTAGATCATATATATGTCATCGAACACAGACTGTGAACATCAATGGATCTTTATCATCTCCCATCTCACTTTCTTCTGGCGTCCCTCAAGGATCAGTATTAGGTCCTTTATTCTTCACAATATACTCCGAGCCTATTGCCGCTATTGTACGGAGGCATCAACTTCAAGTTCATTGCTATGCAGACGACACACAGATATATGGATCGTTTCATCTAGGAAACCAAGACGACGAACATTCCGTGAGACAGCATATTGAACAATGTGTTTGTGATCTTAAGCAATGGATGACCAGGAATAAATTAAAATTTAACGACGACAAGACCGAACTTCTAATTATCACTTCCAAACGTAGCCAGGATAAAATCAGATGCAACCAGATGCAATTTGGGACTTCTAATATTCAACGTTCTACGACTGCACGTAATCTTGGCATCATGTTTGACAGCACGATGTCAATGGAATCGCATGTCAAGAAAGTTTGCCAAACGTCATACTACCATATTAGAAACATCAACAGCATCCGCCGAATCCTGACTGATGAGTCGGCTGCCATCCTTATCCATGCTCTCGTGACATCAAGGTTGGATAACGGCAACTCACTTCTGTTTGGAATCACCAACACTCTCATGTGCAAACTTCAACATGTTCAAAACACTGCGGCTCGTGTCTTATCCCGAACACGGAAATTTGACCACATTACTCCAGTCCTGAGAAATCTTCACTGGCTTCCAGTCAAACAGAGGGTTGCCTTCAAAATAATCCTACTTACCTGGAAAGCCCTCAATGACAGCGCACCAACATATCTGCAGGATCTCTTCACCCAGTATTCCCCTAATCGCCACCTAAGGTCATCTGACAAACATCTTCTTGTGACACCAAGAACTAGAACATCGTATGGGGACTATGCCTTCTCAGTTACGGCGCCCACTCTATGGAACTCTTTGCCTCAGGAAATTCGTAGCTGTCAATCTTTACATACCTTCAAATGCCTTCTTAAAACATTCCTGTTTAACTCAACTTATAATTAGATTGCTGGTTTTGTTTCAAGTATACATACATGTACATGTATATTTAATTATTTGTAGAGTTCTGGACAGTTTCTTTTCTTCAAGCGCCTCGGAATATGTCTACATAGATAGATGGCGCTTTACAAATGCTTGTATTATTATTATTATTACAAGACTGCATTATTGTAGATTCAACACCTTAGCCCAGTCTGAAAACAAAATAGTTTTTGGTTCTCTAAGGTTTCTAATTTTAAGGGGTTACTGCACATGTTGTAGCTCCAAAAGGGATGCCCGTTTTTTTGTGCTTTTTGTATCGCCCAACACAAGGCCAAAAGGCCACTCAAGGTGTGGGCTACGAAAGATAGGAAGACAGAAATCACAGGGATAGATCTTGAAGGTATCTACTCACATTTTGTTCGAATTGTGAAAGATTACAGGTGCGAGGAAAGCAGGTATAAATCTCAGAAATCGAGAAGACGTACCCAGCTGTGATTTGAAGCGGTCTTCTTGCCGTAGCGGTCCCTGATGCACGCCGGCAGCCACCCCTGGCGACTCAGAAACTTCTGCAACTCAGAATTCACTCGCTCGTTGCCAAGGCAATAGAAAACGAAGATGAAGAGGCCCTGGCAACAAAGAAAGTTTGAATTTGAAATGTTAGGGATGGTGGTGTACATTATAATTATTCTACTTTTTAGTGATCTTCCCAACCACAATAACTTTAGTAGTGCAATGGGGCACCCCCAAGACAGTGTGGCTGCTAGATATATGTTTCTGTTTTGATACATTTCTTTTTTGCTCCAAGTATCGACAGGGAGGTGAAGTGAGAATATTCCTCACGTCACCCATTCAATTTGTTCTCACCCTATGCCACCCTAACTTTCTGACTGGAAAGATTTTACTTTAATAACCGCAACAGAATTGTCAGGAACAGCAAAATCTTGGAAATTATAACCATCCATTTATGTTCAGGATTGTATAAACGCCTAACACAACCTTTAATTGTGAGATTTTAGTCAGGAAATTTTCGTACAATATAGGAAAAGAAAGTTTGTGTTTTCTAACACAGTGGAAGAGGCTCTTGGCACAGTGTTTTCGGTCACTGAAAATGTTCACGTACATGTTGATTTATGCCTCATGTTTTATGGATTTTGCTGACATAAATCTCCAAATAACAGGTTGTTATCAAGGAGGGTTAGTTATTTTCCAAGATTCTGCTGTGCCTGACCCATAGAGCTATATTAATTCACTAGAGTGCTGACTCCATGTACAAAGTGATGCCTGCTGGGCGCATCTATGTTTGTGTACAAACCTATGAAAAACTTTTAAAAATTGTACGGCTTTTGTACGGCTATTTGCATATCTGCGTTTGTATTCCACACAGGTGCGTTATCGAAGTTGATACGCCCAAAACCGAAACGCACAATCGGTAAATGAGCATTTCATTTTGCGCAAACAATGCAAACACTAATGCGTGTGCGTATGATTTTCGCTGTGACTTTTTTTTTTTTTTTTTTAACTGTATGAGTATATCAGTTCCAGAGCCGTCATTGTCAATATCGCAATATTCACTGTCTTTTGCGATGCTCTCCTGGGTCCCAATTTATGCACTTATACTGGAGAAGTGCATTGGATATTGAATTTGTGAAAATCTATGTGCGTTTTTACTATAGGCCACTGAAAAAACGATTTAGGCATGCCCAACAAGTTGGTCAGTCAAGGGATATATATTGCTCCCTGCTGGTGTTCATCCTTCGTCCAGTAATCAACTCCCCCAAGGGGATTACAGCTTGAGATAAGAGAGGGTTGAAATCTTGGTAGGAGCTGGGGCAAAAACCCAAATATAAGCTTTATACTCGGGTATTCTGGTAAAAGAAGATTCACTGCATGATGGCATGACTCCATTTTGGTGGGGGTATTAAAGTAAAATCTTTCCTTTACATTTTATTTTTTACCTGCAAGGAGTTCAGAATGGTGAAGATGTAAGCAACAACTAATGACTGTTGGTTGATGAAGAAGAATCCCACACCCCACGTGATGCCGAGGAGGAATAAAAGAGTCGTCGCCCCCTTGATCCATGGTCTGTTTCACAAATCAAAAAAAATCTAAAGTTACTGCATTTTATCGCATAAACAATAAAATGCATTGTTCTCCATATTCACATAGTGGGGCAGCCTCTATAAATAATGGATTCGTGATGCGGAATTAACAGCTTGAGGCCAAATGCCGGTGTCATATGAATATCGGACTCCCACGAATAATCCGACTCTTTACCCACGATGCATGGCAACACAATTGTGCTTCTATAATTACCACAATAATTTTGGCAATGACATAAGTGAAGTAATTTGGCCCACCTCTCTCCGTCCTCGAAGAAACAAGTTTGCGTTTCTTCACTTTCCTAATTGTCATTTCTCTAGGGAAGTGTAATGAATTTCGGCATGTTTAAACGTTAATACCATAATTACCTTATGTTATTCTGAGCGATTCCCTTGTTGATTGAAGATCGTGAGGTGTATGCCACGCGAAGTGATACTATCAACAACACCAAATTCACCTGTTGTGAAAGTTTGTTTAACATCGTCACGGAAACATGATGATAAATGTGACCCGCTCTGGAAAAAGGTATATTATGTCGCAAAATATGAGAAATTAGTTTTATGTATGTTTGGAATGCCCGCAATGTAAGCTTTCATTTGGTACATAATAGAGCTCTAAAGCCCTTTCCGTTCTGGAGATATCGCATTTTTGCATATTAATTAGTTCTATGGAGTTCAAATTGCACAAAGAGAAAACAGGCTTTGAAATAGCTAGTTCTAATACAATGCAATGGAACAATGCACTCTAAAAAGGTGATTTTTTCACTTTATTCACTGAAATCAACATTGTTGTGCACCAAACCTGAAACTTTAGATATTTAAGATGTCATTAAAGACAAAAAACAAAAAATGAATTTTGACAAAAAATTTCACCCTCTCAACATTGAAAGAGCCATCACACGTAAATGAATAGCGCGACTTATATCACCTTTTTCTGGAGCGGGTCACAAATATGAACTGCAAAAGTGAGAAATGTTTCAAGATGTACTGTCGTGCTCTTCCACGAATTGGATTTTTTTTTTTTAAATGTTCAAATTCGTCACCGTTTTCCAGAGTTGGAGTCGAGTCCCTGCAAGTCCTTTCACAAGTACTTTCGCAAGCCCAGTCAGAAGTCCTTTCATAAAGCCGGTCACAAGTAACTGGATGAACAATGACAAAGGAATGCCTTTGTCACAGCTCATTTGAATAGCTTGTGATTGGGATTAGGACTGGAGGGCTTGTGATGGACTTGCAGGGACTTGCAGGGACTTGTGATGGACTCGACTACATCTCTGCCGTTTTTACGAACTGACACTCACGAGCACCTGGGTGTCAGTTCGTGAAACCGCGTTCTGAGTAAATTTCGGTTGCGAGGTTGCGGGTCAGAGGCCTCTTTGCAAACGGTTGATCCTAGACTGGCTACAAGCCTCTACTTAGAATGATAACAAGATTTTAGGGTACCTAGTCACTATTAAGAAAACGTAGTGTACATGATTGGTAATCCTCCATTTTTTTTTACTGAATTATTACGAAATACCTTACTAGACTGCATAAAGTTAATAGCAATCTCAATCATCCTGTAAAATAATGGCACCTGGTGTGCTGTCGTTTTCAAGAAAAGTAGAAATTTATATCGTTTTCCAACGATTGCTCCGCATAACAATTGTTGGGGAAAAAATAACAATTTTTTAATAATGCCCTCTATTGACCGAATGTAGTTAATAGTCCGCATTGCGTCTAAAATGGGTTAACGGATGCAAGGTTGCAATTATAGTACAAGTGTGTCTCGCGTAGTGTACCGAAGCGACAGGTTGTTACCAGTCGGCTCGCGTAGTTATGTGAGCAATTGAAAACGATCCCGTTTACAAAAATTGGACTTATAATTACAAGAGGGCGCTATAACAAATCCAGTTAACTGCCGCCCGACAGTTAAAAACGAATGCCGTTTTTCTCTCTTTTTTTTCGCCATCCAAGAACGCAAAACTTTGAACAGGTCAGTGGAACGATATTTCCTATAAAATACTAACCCCCAAATCCGCCCATTTCTGAAAACTGCAACAATGACCAATCATGAACACTGCCTTTAATTACACATTTGTGCAGTTGAAAATTGACACCCAAGTCAAGGGTGTGGGTTTTTGTTCTTAAAATTGCTGCGGAGGGTTACGTGTCAACTTACAGCAATGATGGCAGCAACTGGACCAGTAAAACTCCAGATGAAGTAGTCATCCGTTGATAACCAACAACTGAAGAAATGCACACAAAAAAATTGTTTTAATAAGCCAGTGGCATCTTGGCGGGAAAGTCTGGAGGTTTTAAGTTGCACATTTAATTGCAGTACATTGGAAATAATATCTCAGTTCATTCCCCCTCTTATACCCCTTCACTTGTCGGTATTCCAAAGCAATTTTGATAAAATGTGCTCACAATTAGTTATTATTAACTTACTATCTGTCAGTTCCATAGCCAGCAGGGTTGACGCCGGCCGAAATACCGACAATAATGACCGGCGTGCCTGTCAAGATGAGAACGAAATGAGACATCGGAGAACTGAATTCATTTAAAGGTTTGATATAGCATTGGTAGAGCTGTCAATAGTTGCAGACAGTGTTCATACTTTGTGTGATTCAACATATACACGTACGGGGTGCGATCAAAGAGTTCTGAGACTGCGCCTATAACAAGCAAAAACCGTACGTGATTTAAATCTGGCCGCCATCCCCTTCAAAGTATAGTCCCCTTGTGTAGCGATACACCGCTGCCAGCGCTGCCACATGTCACATGTCAAAACGGCGACCATTCAGCTTGAACTTCAGCTTGAACTCGAAACTCCGTTTAACTCGAAATTGGAGCCCATTCCCCTGAGGTTTGACTTATCGAGATTTCACTGTACCATAAAAGCATAAGCAAGGAACAGACAACAGTACATCTATTTTCTTTTAAAAAAAGAAAATAGCAAAATGAGAACAATTTCAATTCTCTTTATAGCCACGGCATGGTCTGCATGTTTTGCGATTTTACCTTATCCATGCAGGCAAGGGGTGGCGTGTATAAAATGAATCAATAACCAAAACAGTATTTCAATAACCGAAATAGTATCTTTATATATTCTCGATTTGTGCAACCATTACCGTATCCGGCCAAGTAATACGGCCAACGTCTCGAGTGGGTGGAGAAAACGTGGACTAGCATGATGTAGAACTGAACAGCTTCTAAGGACATCCACGTGAATGCAGATAGGAAAGAGTAATGCAGCAAGCCCGCTATCACCGAACACAGGATCTGCAATTTCAAGATTGATGAAAATAAGCTGAACAATAATAAAACTTAGAAATACATTCTAATCATGCTTTGTTTGTTTGTTTGTTTATTTATTTGTGTTTGTCCTTGAGCAAGGCACTTTGTCACAAGTTGCTTCTCTCCACCCAGGAGTAAATGGGTACCTGTGAGGGCAGTGATGGTTACGTGTTTGATTAGCCCGTGTGCGCTTAACTTGTAGCCGGGGCTGTGTACTCCCCAGGGAGTTGTGAAGGCTTCAGGAATGATTAATGGGCCTGATGAGCAGGGGTAATAATGCTGTAAGCGCTGTGATATAGTTTACTATTTGAGCATTCTTAAAATGCCGATTATTATCAGTGGCGTATCCAGGTTCTGAGAGCGAAAGTTGAATTTGTTTCTGAAAAAGTGGCCCTTTTCAAACAAACAGAACTATATTTTTCCGATTAACAATATTTTCGTAAATAAAAGACTGACGTTGATCATTCTTGTACCTTTATTTGCGTCTGTTCCACACCACCTATAAACAGCGCATTGGAAAGCAGCAGCATGAGACACAAGTTGCGATGAATGGTCACCCGTAAACTCCAAATGTTTCTGACAAAAATACAAACAACAAGAAAAATCATTTAATTGAACATGAACCTCATTATGTCAACTTAACTTAACAATAAACAACACTGTGAAATTTGCATCAATCAAGACGAGAAGGAACTTTTGACTTACTTGAAAAAGGTGAACGCGAAGAGAGACATAAGTAAACAGATGATGGATATGGTGCAACCGACGAAGGTTAGAACTGTCAATATTTGTTCATGGACAACAGGAATCTGGAACAAAAGAGAGTTGTTCAATTGATGTCTTTGTATCTAAAGGCCTTTTCACACTAGAGCCTCTCAACCCTGGGCGAATCCGGGGCCGCCCCGGGTTGAGGTTTTTATTTTTCAACCCCGCACTCAACCCTGCGTTGTTTCACATTTGATTCGTGCAAACTGAGCTATAGCTCCAGGCCGTCTTCAACCCGAGACGAATGATTCACACTTGTGCGCAATATATGCCTGAACCTTTGAACAGGAAAAATTCCCACAACTCTCAACCCGGGCCGATCGAACCCAACCCTGCTTTTTTTCACATTACCATTTTGAACCCGGAGCGAGATCGAGTATCAACCCAGGTTGAAAAATCTCAACCCTGGTCTGAAGGAGGGTTGAGTTCAACCCAGGCGAAATCAATCTGGGGGTTGATGCAGGGTTGGTGCGGCGTTGAAAATTTTCAAGCGTGAAACATCGCATATTTTCAACCCCGCGTCAACCCAGAGCTTTGTCTAGTGTGAAAAGGGCTGAAGGCAGATAAGTGAAATACATTTTTTGTTGGTTTTTGTTGTACAACATACCTTTGCGTTGGTACCAGTGACATCCATCAGAATGGCAAAGTTTGTGAGATGATTACATGCGCAGACGCTGTGGGTCTTGTTGCTGGACACCAGACGACAACCTTTGTCTGACCATGCGCCACTCGCACCCAGACTGACAAAATAGAATTTAGAAGAATCACTGAAACCAAAAACTAGCAAGGTCTGTTCTGTGCTATAGCAGACATTTTTAACTGTATATTATACAAATATTGACTGCTTTATCTCGTGGTGTAGTAAAACTAGCCTCCCGAGGTAATCCATGCATCATTCTAATTTCTCGAGGTGAAGCTGAGGGAAAATAGAATGCTCCATGGATCACCGAGGGAAGCTAGTTTTACCACACCACGAGGTAAAGCAGTCAATATTTGTGTTATAACACCTCTCCCACAGATTCTGCTTGATTTAAGCGCTAACTGATTAATTTCATTTAAAAACAGTTCAATGTATACCATTTGAATTCGAAATTAGACGAAAAGTATTTTCACTTTTCCAAACTACCCCTTCAAGAAATGTTTGAACCCAGTTCTGTCGCGCTAGCGCTTGGGAAGAATACGCGCGACGCGAGACGCACACACTTGTATGCATTTAACACACAATACCGGTGCTATGCGTATAGTACTTTGGTTGCTACGGGTATAGTACTTTTGGCCGCGCACAGGAAGATAGCAAAAATAGCGAATGTCATGTGACTTGCTCTCGGCCAATCGAGACACAGAATCTGTGGGTGAGGTGTTATAAACCGAAATATCCCAGTCCAACCCTTCCAACCTAGAGTAGCCCAACGCAACCTAACCCATTAGTCCATCCTTACCCCAAACTACCCTTCCTACAGGCTTTCAGGAAGACCTGGGTGAAAAAACAGAGGAGAAAAATAGCACTTTGGAAGACAAAATCAGGATAAAAGTAGGACTTTTTAGGAGTACTTTTCATTGATACTTACCCATGTCCACAGCATCACAAGCCTCATTTGGCATGTTCTGTACTCACAACACTTGTGCTCCATCCTCAACTAAACTCTTGGAAGTAAAGTTGCAGTACTAGCTCCTGCATCCAAGCCCTTTATTGTGTGATTTTCACATCACAGCGTGTAACACATTATGAAAATATTTATTAAATGAGATTTCATTTTTCGGAGGTGGGGACAAAAAAGTAGGAAAAAGTAGGAAAAATTGAAATTATATAAAAGTAGGAAAAGTAGGAGCAAGGTAAAAAGGAAAGAGGAAAAAGTAGGAAAAGTAGAAGCAAGGTAAAAAAGAAAGAGGAAAAAGTAGGAAAAGTAGAAGCAAGGTAACAAAGAGGAAAAAGTAGGAAAAGTAGAAGCAAGGTAAAAAAGAAAGAGGAAAAAGTAGGAAAAGTAGAAGCAAGGTAAAAAAGAAAGAGGAAAAAGTAGGAAAAGTAGGAGCAGGGTAAAAAAGAAAGGAAAAATTGGAAAAAGTAGGAAAAGTAGGAAAAGTAGGAATACTTGAAAGCCTGCATCCTATGTTGACCGCGACTCATTCCATTAACATCCCATGGAGTATACCAACTCATGAAAATGAGTTTCAAAATCCACCACGACAAATAAGCATTGAATCCTTTTATCACTGAGCTTCAAAGATATTTCATACCTTTTGGATGAATTCCAGAAAACGCAGGTCACGTTGCCAGTAATGTTTGCCTGAACAGAAAAGCGACAGAAACACTCATTGTACACTCATGAGATTCGTTTGTTTTTTCGATTTGTGTACATCGCCATTTTGAATGCAACCACAACAAACTTGGTATCAATATAAAGCTTGTGATAAAACTCTTCATTGATTGGCCGATCTGACCGATATTTCCACAAATAAACCAAAGAGAGACACTTTTAGGAGATACCAAGGCTACCCCCTAATCGTGAGCCGTTCAGCGGTGTGGAAATGAAGGACAAACTTTATCACTTGATTTCTACAAAAGTGCTGGATCATCTAATAAAACTAAAATTTTCTTTTCTTAATACTGCTCTGATTTTAATAATTCTTTATCATTTTTAAAGCTTATGATGTGTTCTTCCCAATGGTATATAAATCTAGAAATACATTTTTGCAATGAGAGACTGTTCTCTATTGAGAGTGCTACATATGATGTATTTTTAGATTGACAAACTATGCAATTTCTTCTTTTATGGAAAGCTAAAAGCATTCTAGGTAAAGGGCTACAACAGAGGTGGTGGGGTTGGCCACATTTTAGGTTGCCAGCCCCACCACCCTTACGGTTTTCCTGATCCCAGATCTAAATAGAGGATAAATCTTCAATAGATACCAAAGAAATTATCGTATGCACAAGAAGTAATTAAAATCTGGTCCTTCGAGCACTTGAAATGAATCAAATAAACAAATTCGCTTACTTTTTAGTGTGTAAAAAAGGTTTTGAAATTATTTTTGCCACGTTTCCATACCATGCGATGCTTGATGATAAGTTGAACTTCTTCCTCATTGTCGAACGTCCCGACATCCTCAAATTGCTTCCATACTGAGGCAGATATCACAGCTGAATTTAACACAGGTAGTCCCGATTGGTCGGTCTCATTGCTTGCATCGTAATCGCTATCATTTGAGGCTCTATATTTGTGCAGAAAACCCATTTTCAAATTTACAACAAATGCTATACAGTGTCGCGGGCAAAGTGAGAATCTGCGCAAAGCTGGAATTCCTACTTTTTGTTTGTGAAGCTATAAACCTAAAGTCTACAGCAATCCCTAACGTACCTTGCATGATGGTTAGTCTTCTCCAAGTGTTCTTTCTAAAAAATATCCTCCTCGCCGTGAGGGTTAGTCTTCTCCAAGTATTCATTCTAAAAATATCCTCCTCTCCGTGAGAGTTAGTCTTCTCCAATAATTCCTTCTAAAAATATCCTCCTCTCCATGAGGGTTAGTCTTCTCCAAAAATTCCTTCTAAAAAATATCCTCCTCGCCATGAGGGTCAGTCTTCTCCATAATTTCCTTCTAAAAGATATCCTTGCCGTGAAGGTCAATCTTCTCCTAAAATTCCTTCTGAAAAATATCCTCCTCGCCATGAGGGTCAGTCTTCTCCAAAAAATTCCTTCTAAAAAATATTCTCCTCGCCGTGAAAGTCAGTCTTCTCCAAAAAATTCTTTTTAAATATAACTTCCTTACCGTGAGGGTTAGATTTCTCCTATAATTCCTTCTAAAATTATCAAACTAACCACGAAGTTTAGTTCTCTCCTAAATTCCTTTAAAAGAATATACTCCTGACCGTGTTGGATATTTTTCTCTTACAATTATTTCCTATAACACCCTCCTTAACATAAAGATCAGTCTTCTCTAAGCATTTTTACGTTATAAAAAGTTAGCCAGACTTGAGAATTAGTATGCATTAGTTATTGTCTATCTTCATTAAGGTTTAAAATGTAATCAGTGCTTACTTTAGCTAATATATTTCGGTTGTTAATATTTTCATTTAAGTCTTTTTCGTTGACATTCGCACGACCATTCGACGTTGCTTCTTTTCTTTTTGAACCATTTATAGTTATTTTCGTGTCTTTTTTATCTTTACTATTTAATTTTATCATTAATGCGCCTTTTACACGTCGAATATAAACGACAATGGTCTCTTCCTTTACTTAAACTATACCCAAATTATTAATTTTTTAATTTTTAATTTTATTATAAGGTCGTTGCAAATTCTGATGTTAATATTCTTCGATAATTCTATTTTACTAGTAATAAATATCATTTTTCCAATTTCCTGGCAAATACACTCCGGTTCGTTCGTCTTTTCTGTTGTCGTCATCTCCGTGTCTGTTAACTCTTGTATCCCCTCGTGCCGCGCTTGGCAGTGATTGGATCTTGTAACTGGTCGTCAGGCTCATCAACAGGCACTCTTCCGAACGGTTTAAACCCCCTTCTCCACGGGATCCGTCTGATCGTCTGGCGTATCGCAAGGTACGTTAGGGATTGCTGTAGACTTTAGGTTTATAGCTTCACAAACAAATGCTGTACAGTGTCGCGGGCAAAGTAAGAATCTGCGCAAAGCCGGAATTCCTACTTTGCCCAATACTGTCCTGCAAAGTGGAAATTCTGTCGTGTCGTGTATGATGTTTATTTTTTTGTACTTCGTGTAAAAAAAAAAAGGTCCTACATTTGATCCTAAATAACTGTGTCGTTTACCGATGGAATTAAACCAAATTTCAGATCATGTAAACAAGGCATGACAAATTTTATGGAGCGAATTTCATCAACTTTGTGCAGGAGGGTGAGATTTAAACACCATACGAAAAACATACTCACTTTCAGAATCTGCAGTCTTGTTGACTTGACTTGCCGACTCGGACTCGAGTCAGCTAGACTCGAGTCGCGATTTTTTTGACTTGAGACTTGACTTGACTTGGAAAGAAAATGACATGGGACTTGACTTGAAAGAACATGACTTGTGACTCGACTTGACTTGAATAAATTTGACTTGCTGACATTAATACTTTTGTAAAAACAAACACAACTTTTGGGCCTATGCACATATCAGTTGAAAAAAATGCCAAGCCTAGAGCACATAGCTAGCTGGGTGTCCAGTACGTATGCGGGGCTGCAACACTGGACGACTGTATGGAGAATCGTCAAGACGGCACGCAGTGTTGATTTTGTACAGTGCATACGTGCCAGCCTATAGACATTTGTCATTTGAATTTGAATTTACTATGTGCAACAATTGACTTGAGACTTGTTACTGGACTTGAAAAAAATTGACTTGGGACTTGACTTGACTTGTGAACATTTTAATTATAAGTTTGTACATCATCCCCCAATGCAAACATTCCATCTTCTGATTGTGAACATTTGACTTGTGACTTGACTCGACTTGAGAAAAAATGACTTGGTTACAACACTGAGAATCTGCCACTTTTGACTTGGCGTCAGTATTTACAGTATTTGAAATGTTTGTTTACCTAACTACGGGGGGAAATCTGACCATGCACCAACCATGTTGGGTAGTAAAAGACCAATTGTGAAGGCAGTTGGTATGTTCACCAATATTGGTATCAAAGTTGGTATCAAAGTTGGTCTGATTTTACCCAACATTTGTAAGATTGTTGGTCCATCATTCCTTAAAATAGTAATCACGCAGAAGTTGATATTAATGATATTAATGATATCAATAGCAATGATATCAATATTAATGATTAATGATACCCTTAATAGCCCATGAGCACTTGCCCATAATCAGCTCTTTGCAGTTTTAACTCAGACTTTGCTTAAAAGACACAATATTTCTGCTCACCTGTTCGGCTCTTGTTTATAATTGTCGATGGCAATATCTGTGAGATACTCTCCGAGGGTTTCATAGACGAAAAACACCACCTGAGCGCCGTCTGAAAATAAAATAATGATGAATACAACTGGAAGAACCGGGTGAAACTACACTACACTGTGGTGTTAAATTAACACCAAAAGCAGTCTTGTTGACTTGACTTGCTGACTTGACTTGAATCGGATTCAAGTTGCAATTTATTTTACTTGAGACTTCACTTCGAAAAAAAATGACTAGGGCTTTTGAAAGAAAATGACTTGTGATTCGACTTGACTTGAATAAATTTGACTTGCTGACATTAACACTTCTGTTAAAATAAACACAAACATACAGGTATCAGTTAAAAAACAAGCCCCCCCCCCCCCCCTGCGTAAGTACGGATGAATAAGTTTGTATTTTGTATTTAAAGTCAAATGTTTGCATTTAGAATCCCTGTTGTAAGGCGAGTTTAAATACACCAACAAAAAGCACGAACTTCAGAAAGAGATCACGGTGTCAAAGGCACCATGTTAAACCTTTAATTGTGTTGTAACATTTTAAATGAGCAAGCCGTCCAAGGATTAAACTTACCTCACCGGTAAGTACTAGCCTTTATGATAGAGTATACTGTTTTATAGAGTGAATACCTGTTGCGTCAGAGATGTCGCCTCTGCTTTGCGTAGCGGAAGGCGGCAGTGTGATTGCATGCTGCCCGTACAAGGTTCCGCCTTCGGTCTTTCGGACGTCCTGGAAATAGACTTTCTGACCCATGTTCGTCTTGGGGACGGCCTCTACGACCATTACTGATGAGCAACAAAGGGACATTTTTGTGAGGTGTAAACTTGATTGCTTGTGATTATTTCCATGTTGAATAATTTAAATTCATGTAACAACCTTTTAAAATGAGAATTAAAGGAATTGTTATGCTTGTTATCGACCAATCAAGCACCATGCTTCCTTGGCCGAGTACCCATTTGCTCCTGGGTGTACAGAAGGGATTGCAGTAAACTATGTTGCTCAAGGACAAAAAGGCCAGGTTCCTTTGGCTGAGTGTCCATTTGCTACTGGGTGTAGAGAACCGATTGCAGCAAATTAAGTTGCTCAAGGACACAAGCAAAATGCTCCGCTGGCTGGAAACCCATTTGCTCTTTCGTGGAAAGAAGCAGTTGTGGCAAAGTGTCTTGCTCAAGGACAAAAGCACATGATCCCCTGCCTGGGTACCCATTCACTACTTAGTGAAAATTAGCATTGGCAGCAAACTGTCTTCCACAATTAACAGGCACCATTCACTCCTATATATACATGGGATCAGAACTACATCCACCCAAGACTGAAGAGTTTGACACCGCAACTGCGAAGACTAGGTTACGTGCTAGCCCACGGACATGTCACTTAATTGGATAGGCAATACGTCACAGACAGATTCACCATTGTATGATTTTGGGCAGCTCTCTATAGTTATACTGCTTATCTTTCATATAGATTTAGTATTTTTAAAATGTGATATGGTCTGTGACGGTGAATATTGAATTTGCATCGGGGATGATGTAAATTAGAAGATAGTTTTTTTACCTTCCCGACAGTGTATAAAACACTATTTTTTTCACACAGGCTCTCTGAAAATACTAAGCATACAGTGCTTCCATACACTGCGTCGGGAAAGGGCAAAAAGCAGTCTTCTAATTTACATCATCCCTGACGTAAATTCCATCTTCTCACTGATTACGCAGTACCCGCTGCTACCTTGGATTCAAACCAGCCAGCCAACTCAGGCAAACTCCGTGGTTGAGTGGTTAATTAGACGTCTGCAGTAGTAAGAGGTCCTGGGTTCGAGCCCTGCCCAAGTAATTAAGCCCGCGATTTTTTTTCACAAAGACTCTCGGAAAGCACTGAGAATACAGTGATATGGTTTGTTTGTTTGTTAGTAGGATTGTCCGTGATGAATGTTTCTTATTTATCATAATAAAACAAAAATAGTAGCAGGGGCTCATACTGAAATAATGACTCAGACAGTGTTGTAGTCATCAAGACCATCACAAGACCACACAAGACCCTGCAAGACCCTGCAAGACCCTGCAAGACCAGCGCAAGACCAGCGCAAGACCAGCGCAAGACCAGCGCAAGACCAGCGCAAGACCAGCGCAAGACCAGCGCAAGACCAGCGCAAGACCAGCGCAAGACCAGCGCAAGACCAGCGCAAGACCAGCGCAAGACCAGCGCAAGACCAGCGCAAGACCAGCGCAAGACCAGCGCAAGACCAGCGCAAGACCAGCGCAAGACCAGCGCAAGACCAGCGCAAGACCAGCGCAAGACCAGCGCAAGACCAGCGCAAGACCAGCGCAAGACCAGCGCAAGACCAGCGCAAGACCAGCGCAAGACCAGCGCAAGACCAGCGCAAGACCAGCGCAAGACCAGCGCAAGACCAGCGCAAGACCAGCGCAAGACCAGCGCAAGACCAGCGCAAGACCAGCGCAAGACCAGCGCAAGACCAGCGCAAGACCAGCGCAAGACCAGCGCAAGACCAGCGCAAGACCAGCGCAAGACCAGCGCAAGACCAGCGCAAGACCAGCGCAAGACCAGCGCAAGACCAGCGCAAGACCAGCGCAAGACCAGCGCAAGACCAGCGCAAGACCAGCGCAAGACCAGCGCAAGACCAGCGCAAGACCAGCGCAAGACCAGCGCAAGACCAGCGCAAGACCAGCGCAAGACCAGCGCAAGACCAGCGCAAGACCAGCGCAAGACCAGCGCAAGACCAGCGCAAGACCAGCGCAAGACCAGCGCAAGACCAGCGCAAGACCAGCGCAAGACCAGCGCAAGACCAGCGCAAGACCAGCGCAAGACCAGCGCAAGACCAGCGCAAGACCAGCGCAAGACCAGCGCAAGACCAGCGCAAGACCAGCGCAAGACCAGCGCAAGACCAGCGCAAGACCAGCGCAAGACCAGCGCAAGACCAGCGCAAGACCAGCGCAAGACCAGCGCAAGACCAGCGCAAGACCAGCGCAAGACCAGCGCAAGACCAGCGCAAGACCAGCGCAAGACCAGCGCAAGACCAGCGCAAGACCAGCGCAAGACCAGCGCAAGACCAGCGCAAGACCAGCGCAAGACCAGCGCAAGACCAGCGCAAGACCAGCGCAAGACCAGCGCAAGACCAGCGCAAGACCAGCGCAAGACCAGCGCAAGACCAGCGCAAGACCAGCGCAAGACCAGCGCAAGACCAGCGCAAGACCAGCGCAAGACCAGCACAAGACCAGCACAAGACCAGCACAAGACCAGCACAAGACCAGCACAACACCAGCACAACACCAGCAGTCTTAATCCAAGTCTTAAGCTATTCAAATGAACTGTAACAAAAGCATTCCTTTGTCATGGTTTATGCTTGTTACTTGTGCCTGTTACAAGCTGGTCTTGTGAATGGTCTTGAAATGGTCTCAACTACAACACTGGACTCAGACCTAAAATATTTAGTGATTTGTCACAACTCTGCAGACAGTAGAGACAGCAAATCTTACATATATTTTCACTTGGAATGGTGACACTGCTTGTATTTTTGTTGAGGTACTTCGCGACCAAGAAACCCGTGTTCTCTAAGTTTTCTGTTAGAGTTGTCGGAGTAGCTGCCGTAGAGGGCGGCGACGAACCATCATCCTACCGATTAAACAATAATGGAGAAAAGAGAAGAAGAAATAGAAAAACACAATGCTCGATAACAATTTAATTCAACTTTGATTGGCAAAAATGTAAAAACAATGTGAGCCATAGAAAGCTACGTACATGTAACTGATAGGCTGACTTGTCGGTTTAGAGTACAGATGAAAATTGGAAATCCACCATTTAAAAAAATACTTTTTGGTAATGAAATCAATGATTCCTGAAAAGTACATTTGGGGTTTTGCATGGGAGATTTTTGTAAGGGTGATTATAGAGAACTAGATTATGAAACCCTTATACAAAAACACCATGAAAAAAAAACATGGAACAATTAATGGTAAATTCGCCCAGGTAATATACCAGTCAACAAAGGTGGATATATGTTTAAACCATGGTAAGCCATGGTTATTGTCATTTTTACAGTCCAAACCACAGTAAAAACTAATGTAAAGCAACAGTAAACATCATTTTACTGTCAAAACCGTGAAACCGTAGTAAAAGCAGGGTAACCATTACTGAGTACCATCATTATACTTGGTAGAACCATGGTATTTATTTTTTAATACCATGGTTTTACCACTGATGGATACCACCATATAACCATGGTTACTACTTAACTACTATGTTTATATCATGGTACTTTATGTAAGGTACTTAGACTGGTACTTTTTTTTAAGGGAGAACGGCTTTTCAGAGAAGCAATGATTCCATAAATCAAAGTGACCCAACCCTTTTCAGCATTGGAAGGTATTTCTTAAAGACTTTCTTTCAACATAAATTGATTCCCGTGAATGGTGATGGAATATTATGATGGAACTTACCGATGCAACCGTCTCCCAAGTGCTGTGCTTGTCCGAGTCCAACAGGTTACTTCCAAACTTGAGCAGGATCTGAAACCAGGGATGAGATTGGCCAAAAAGATGAATAATCCATGAAAAATCCACAATAAATCCATGAAAAATCCACAAAAATCCACAAAAAATCCACGAGGACCCATGATCAATATACAGTTTGTATTTGCCTAAAGACACCCCTTTAAAATATCAATTTTTATTGGTTTACAGTGTATATCAACTTTTACAGGTAAAAACACCTTTAGGACAACACCTCAGGAATTCCAGATTGCAAAAGAGATTCTTTAAAAAATCTAAAATCCCGACAAAAAATCCTGACAAATCTCACCTCTGCTGAAACTGCAATTGATCAAAGAAATAAATCAAGATTGAAGATTCAATTCAAGATTCATATTGTATTCCATCATATTTAAAACATGAACAATTTTCCTTCCACAGTGGATATAGAAGCATAAAAATATTCATATATCCATGTAAATATACAAATAAAGAACATGACAAATAAATTCAAATAACCACACACAGAATAGTACTTAATTAACCCTGCGTTGTGCCATGACAATATCACGCGGCGCTATACGATCTTTGGTTTCAATCCATTGTTGGATTATTGTGTATGTTACTCTCGACTGCACAAACACATTGTGGCCGTTTCGCTTGGCTGCCAGAGCCGCCGCGACACCCCGACGTCTCCCGTAAAAAAACGTACTCAAGGGGTTAATCACATCAATTCATCAAATAAATCAAATTAGTTGGGGGAAATAGGGGAAGGGAGTGGCAAACGACAAAGACAAGGCAGGAAGGGGGGGTGGGGAGGATGATGGCAGTGTGGAGTGGAGGAATGGCAGAGGAATATATCAAGAATGGATTGGTAGGGGGCAGTGAAACAAGACAGGTTTTTGTTCACTTTTGTTTTTGAACGAATTGAAATGGTAGATTTTTTTCCAGGTTTGATTTTTGCTGCCGTTTTCCTATTCTTGCCACAAAAGTACTTTTGAAAAGGTGAAGGCGTGCCCTTGTAATCAGCCCCTAATGTGCAATTGACAATGGCATTGACGTGCACCATGAATATTTCACATGCCTGTTGTTGTTTTTCTCGGAAATAAAATATGACTTTTGTTCTCGTTCAGTCTAAATCACCAAGGACTGCCACCAAGGTCACAGCATTCATTCATTTGGTTACAATGTCTGAATGTCAAAATTTAATCGATGTTTGTGGCACTGTCTCCATAACATGTACGCAATCTACGAATCAAGGCCATGCAGTAATGGACATCTAATTAGACCTATTTCCAGTGCACATTACAAGCTTCATTTTAAAATGAAAACAAGGTGACATTTTAAGAACGACAATAAGCAAAAACTTTTACCTAATTCGAGTTCTATACACGAGTGCTAATTATTAATGAAGTATTGTGTAATGTAGATTTTAAGTTTTCATACAGCATTTATTTTCAGAATTGCAAATTTTTTTCAATGTTGATTTTATAAATATCCATTAAGAAAATTAAAAATAATAGAAATTATTTCTTAAAACAACACGGAGCGAGTATTTAGCATTACCTAAACGACCCCTGATAAACCTCGTAAAAAGTCTTTACGCACAAAACCATCAGCCCTGATGGGTTTGTGCACCAATGCAAGAACCAATCAGAGCAAGGGTAACATGGTGACTCAAGCCAGTAAACCAATGAAAACATGGGTGCTTGTAATATTAGTATGCAGTGGGCGAGACTATCGTCCGCTTTTTGCACAATGTTAGGTTTTATCGAGACGGTTCAGGTATTAATTGAGAGCGCCCCCTCTGATTAGGGAAGGGGGTCCCGGTCTTTAACGTTTTATTACTACCACTTAATCTGGAAAATTGACGACCCATTGATATACCATTATGTGATAGAATTCCTATGTCAATACAGAGAATAGAATTACAACCGATGAGTATACCACTAATCGGGGAGAAAAAAGGGGTCATTGATATACCAGACTGTCGAAAATCCGACCCATGTTTGCGGCACGTCTCCGTGTACTGAGTACACCCCCCCCCCCCCCCGGATGGGGGTATTAAATTCAATGCCTACTGCAACAAATTGTCACACAGTCGGCCTGAGGTTCTTGACGCCCAACCACCGCAAAACTGCTGATCTTAAAGCTATATGAAAGCCCTAAATACTCTTACAAGATGTTGCGAGGTTTATTGGAACGAGATTTACCTCTCCAAAATGTTGCACGGTTTCCTCTCGCTTGTCTTCTTTCAGATGCTTCAGCTGTTTGTCTTGAAGATTCACAAGATCATTCATCAAAGAAACGCTCCTCTGTACATCACTATTAATCAGGGGCAATAGGGAAGATGACTCAATACTATATAGGCCTTTTCACACTAGACATAATCTCGGGGGCGGCCCCGGGGCGACGCGGGGGTGAGAATGTGCGACGTTTCACACTAGCCATTTTTTCCCCGGGGCCACCCCCGAGATTGGTCTCGCCCCGGGGCGAACTCACCCCTGCTCCAGGCAAGGGGTGAGATTTTTCAACCCAGGGCGAGACCGATCTCGGGGGTGGCCCCGGGGCGAAATGGCTAGTGTGAAACATCGCCCTGCGTGCGGGGTTTCGTACAACCCGGGTTGACAAACAGGTGGTCTCGACAAAAGAATTCCAAAGGTCCTGTCAAAGCGCGCGCTATTGTTAATTGTATACAGCTTGGCCGAAAGCGCAGCGCTATTATTCTAAGGCACAAATATGTTGCAGCGGGACCCCCTCTTTTGTGTTGGTCATTGTGTTCCCGGAATCTTAGGAATTATTTTCAGCAAGGAGGAAGTTAGGAATTTACTGGCCATCTGGGGGTCGATGAAATACAAACTAGTGTGAAACGCTCATGCCCAACCCCGGGGCGAGCTCGCCCCGGGGTTGGCTGAGGTAGGTTTGCGCGAAACGAGTGTGAAACGACGCGGGGTTGAACTCGGGGGTGAAAACGCTTCGCCCCGGGGTTCGGCGCTCTAGTGTGAAAAGGCCTTATGTGATCAGCCCAAAGATGGCCTCTTGAGCCAAATTTCATGCGCTAAGCACACAAAAATTGCTTAGCCAAAAGATCATGCTTAGTACAAGTTAGATTGGAACCTGTCATATGCAATGCATATCATAGGGCGTTTCGGCTCGTAACCCTTTAAAAGCAAAACTTTTCTCTCCTTGGCACAATTATGGGCTTAGTTACATAAAATTGGCCGTTGTACATGTACAGTGGAACGCCGCTATAACGAACATCGCGGCATCCACAGATTTTGTTCGGTATAGCGATCGTTGGGTATACGATTTTCAGCCGCCGGTTACTTAAGGACAACTTAAAATATGTGCCGGCCATTGAATTATGTAATTTTCATACCGAATTCTAAAGCAACAGTTAGCTTTTCCCTTCTATTCCTTGGGGAAATAATAGCCATCTGTCACTCTTCAACATAAAGCTGTGGCAATTTTTTATATTTTTGTTTATGCAAATCGTCCATCACAAGGCCAAAGGCCACTCGAGGTGTGGGCTACAGAGGAAAGTGTGGAAGAACCAGCCCCTCACACTGAAACAAGACAAGATAATCTGATCTCTTCACAGTATGAATAGGGTCGGGATGGGTAACTAGTCCACTGCAAGGGATTAATAATGCCTCTACCCATATTAAGCGTAGAAGTGCTATAGCCCAGGACTGGGCTCGAACCAACAACTTGCAGAATTACCGGCAGACCACGAATTCAATGCTCTAAACCACTAGGCCACGGAATAACAAACAGCCCAAATATGCCCAGTAAATTGTTTTTAATCCGTTGCCTTTTTTTTTCAACAACAATGTTTGTTAAGTTTTGTACACAAAATTTCGGAGCAAAGGATGGTGTTCGAATATTCAGTATAGCCGAATATTCAGTATAGCGGTGTTTGGTATAGCGGCGTTCCACTGTATAAGGGCCATGATGTGGCCAGGGGGGATTGCAGGAGAGCTTGGCCTAATGATATCTGAAAGCAGGGATGAGGGGAAAAGATCCACAGGGCAGCCAAAGTATTTTTCAGTACTGCTTCGTGCGCAAGACAGACAAGCGTAGAAGTGTCCTTCTGGGAAGATGGCACGGGATTGATAGATAGAAAAATGTCCAAAACAAGGAGGTCTTACAGATTTATCGATGCTGGTAAATTTAACCCTGCGGTGTGCCATGACAATACACACGCACTCTTACACCACGGTGACCTACTTAACAAAACAGTGCCATGGCGCACCGCACAGTTCAGTAAACAACTTATATTACCTATTTGTTACCAATTTCTGTTGGTAGAGAAGCAGACTGGCTGATATCAGTATGGCGTCGCATAAATCAAAAAAGGCCTGTATTTCCAATTTCAAATTCCTAATTAAGTTCTGTGTGTTCAGATCTTAATAGAACCAATAAATACACCGACAGCCTCTCTGTAAGTAAATCCAATTTCCGGTATGATTCTCTTTGGTGATAATCTGAATAATTATCGCAGTGATTACCTGCTCTGTACGTTTGCATCCGTTACAGTGTTGTTTAACACAGTTTGTGCTAAGAGGTTTGCGGACATCGATCCCTCCACAATCTGAAACACAAACATAAATGTATAAAGAGACACTTCGCAAGAAATTTGCTTATCATAACATCGAGATGGAGTTAGATATAGAGGCAGTGAATGAACAACAAGGATTCACCTACAAGAGGGAGGGGTAATCAAGAGGGCGGGGCCCTTCCAAAGAGAAGGATATGACCGTCATCCCTTTGACACGGGTGACGATCAGTGAGTGTCAGTTTTGCCATGAGTCACAAGTTCACAAGATACGGAACATTGGATACATTTTAGTGTGTAGGTGCACGTATTTTTGCAAGGACGCGATTTGCTCGTCGTCGTGATTGTTGTTGCTGTTGATAGTGTCGTGGTTGTTATGGTAGTTGTTGCTGACATTTTTGTTGTCACTGTTGTCATTGTTGTCATTGTCTCCATTGTTATGGTCGTCCTTGTTGTCATTGTCTTTATTTTTGTTGTCATCGTTGATGTCATTGTCTTTATTGTCATCATAGTCTTCATTGTCATTGTCATCATTCTTTTCATTATCTTTATTGTCATTGTTGTCATGGTTACTGATTTCATTGTTTTCACTGTCATAATTGTCATTGTTATTGTCGTCACCATTGTTGTCATTGTCATCTTGTCGATGTTATAATTGTCTTCATTGTCATTGCTGATGCTGTCATATTGTCATTATTGTCATTGATGTCATGCTCCTTATTGTCATTGTTGTCGATGTAGTTGTCATGGTTGTTCTTATAATCATTGTTGTCTCTGTTGTCGTTGTTATTCCGATCATTGTTGTTGTGTCGTTGCCATTGTTGTCATTGTTGGTGTCGTCATTGTTGCTGTCCCCTGCAGGGATGTAGTCGAGTCCATCACAAGTCCCTGCAAGTCCATCACAAGCCTTATAATTCCAATCACAAGCTAATAGCTTTGATTCATCCACTGAGTTACTTGTGACCAGCTTTATGAAAGAGACTTCTGACCCGTGGACATGCGAAAAGGACTTGTGAAGGGACTTGCAGGGACTCGACGACAATTCTGGTTACCTGTTTATAAATATCATTAATCCATGCTGATGTGCATTGGCTAAGATCTGGTCCAGTTGGTGACCATTCAGCCGGAATGCTTCTATCACAACGCCAGTAGGCCAACCCTGTAATATGACCCAACAATATTGGATTATTATGTGAATAGACGATGTGCCCTCTGACAAGTCACGTACGTGTTCACCTCTATATTGAAATGTACCTAGCAGTATGCGCACATATTTTGTTTTGCATAAAATGTGGTTCAGGAGCGACATCACAGGTCACATGTGCGTCGCCTTTGAATTATGTGATCTTTGATGTATATCCTTAACAAAATTTATGTACGTGCGCATATATACCAGGCATATTTGAATATAGGGCAGTGTAGATGTACACAAAGGGCAGTTCGAGCTATAGAACAAAATGCACTTATGACCCTTGGTTTCATAACCAGAAAGGGTTTTAAAATATTATAAAATTATATTGTCATCAATTAGTTGGCACACAGAAATACCACCAAGCATATTTGAATATAGGGCAGTGTAGATGTACACAAAGGGCATTTCGAGCTATAGAACAAAATGCACTTATGACCCTTGGTTTCATAACCAGAAAGGGTTTTAAAATATTATAAAATTAAATTGTCATCAATTAGTTGGCACACAGAAATACCACCAGGCATATTTGAATATAGGGCAGTGTAGATGTACACAAAGGGCATTTCGAGCTATAGAACAAAATGCACTTATGACCCTTGGTTTCATAACCAGAAAGGGTTTTAAAATATTATAAAATTGAATTGTCATCAATTAGTTGGCACACAGAAATACCACCAGGCATATTTGAATATAGGGCAGTGTAGATGTACACAAAGGGCATTTCGAGCTATAGAACAAAATGCACTTATGACCCTTGGTTTCATAACCAGAAAGGGTTTTAAAATATTATAAAATTATATTGTCATCAATTAGTTGGCACACAGAAATACCACCAAGCATATTTGAATATAGGGCAGTGTAGATGTACACAAAGGGCATTTCGAGCTATAGAACAAAATGCACTTATGACCCTTGGTTTCATAACCAGAAAGGGTTTTTAAATATTATAAAATTGAATTGTCATCAATTAGTTGGCACACAGAAATACCACCAGGCATATTTGAATATAGGGCAGTGTAGATGTACACAAAGGGCATTTCGAGCTATAGAACAAAATGCACTTATGACCCTTGGTTTCATAACCAGAAAGGGTTTTAAAAATATTATAAAATTATATTGTCATCAATTAGTTGGCACACAGAAATACCACCAGGCATATTTGAATATAGGGCAGTGTAGATGTACACAAAGGGCATTTCGAGCTATAGAACAAAATGCACTTATGACCCTTGGTTTCATAACCAGAAAGGGTTTTAAAAATATTATAAAATTATATTGTCATCAATTAGTTGGCACACAGAAATACCACCAGGCATATTTGAATATAGGGCAGTGTAGATGTACACAAAGGGCATTTCGAGCTATAGAACAAAATGCACTTATGACCCTTGGTTTCATAACCAGAAAGGGTTTTAAAATATTATAAAATTAAATTGTCATCAATTAGTTGGCACACAGAAATACCACCAGGCATATTTGAATATAGGGCAGTGTAGATGTACACAAAGGGCATTTCGAGCTATAGAACAAAATGCACTTATGACCCTTGGTTTCATAACCAGAAAGGGTTTTAAAAATATTATAAAATTATATTGTCATCAATTAGTTGGCACACAGAAATACCACCAGGCATATTTGAATATAGGGCAGTGTAGATGTACACAAAGGGCATTTCGAGCTATAGAACAAAATGCACTTATGACCCTTGGTTTCATAACCAGAAAGGGTTTTAAAAATATTATAAAATTATATTGTCATCAATTAGTTGGCACACAGAAATACCACCAGGCATATTTGAATATAGGGCAGTGTAGATGTACACAAAGGGCATTTCGAGCTATAGAACAAAATGCACTTATGACCCTTGGTTTCATAACCAGAAAGGGTTTTAAAAATATTATAAAATTATATTGTCATCAATTAGTTGGCACACAGAAATACCACCAGGCATATTTGAATATAGGGCAGTGTAGATGTACACAAAGGGCATTTCGAGCTATAGAACAAAATGCACTTATGACCCTTGGTTTCATAACCAGAAAGGGTTTTAAAATATTATAAAATTAAATTGTCATCAATTAGTTGGCACACAGAAATACCACCAGGCATATTTGAATATAGGGCAGTGTAGATGTACACAAAGGGCATTTCGAGCTATAGAACAAAATGCACTTATGACCCTTGGTTTCATAACCAGAAAGGGTTTAAAAAATATTATAAAATTATATTGTCATCAATTAGTTGGCACACAGAAATACCACCAGGCATATTTGAATATAGGGCAGTGTAGATGTACACAAAGGGCATTTCGAGCTATAGAACAAAATGCACTTATGACCCTTGGTTTCATAACCAGAAAGGGTTTTAACAATATTATAAAATTAAATTTTCATCAATTAGTTGGCACACAGAAATTGTGCGTCAAAATAAGATAATTCAATTCAAGATAATTGTAATTCAATTAAGTAATGTAATTTTTTACAAGGGCAGGTCACCAGCAGGGACCCACCTTCCCGACCGTCGGGGCATCTCTGGGTGTCCGTCAAGCCTTCCTTAGTGGTACGCCACTCGACGCCCGAGTGGTTGACTGCTGGGCAGAACACGGGAGGGGACAGAGTGGCTATACCATAGGTCAAAAGGTAGGGGGAAGTCGCATCTGTAATATCTGCAAGGGGACGGTTGAAAGGAATCAGTTATTTTATTTTCAATATTATTTTTCATATTGACACCACGCTCATTTTTATAAATTGTAAAACCATGATTAATTTTCCCAGTATAAAAAACGACAGTTAAAGGTAAAATACATTTGGAAAAAGAACAAAAAACTTGCAAATTATTATGAAAGACCAATACTTGACAGTTAGTAAATAATAAGTCTCAAGCATCCTGTGAAATATCATGGCACCTAATGTGTTGTCATTTTCAAGGAAAGTTGGATTTTGTATTAATTTCCAATGATGGTCAGCCGACCACTGTTGGGGAAAAAACCACGATTTTTTTCAAATGCTGCCGCCAATTTACCAAAAAGTTCAGTCCACATTTTGTTGGCATTTCTTGCAATCGGACATCCGGGAACTTCGCTTGAACTTTGTACAGAGATCATTGGGTTGCTATGCAGCCCAAAGGGGAAAACAAAAATACGCGCCGTGCATAAATTAATAGACGAAGAGGAAGATGTGACGTCATGCCGAACGCGAGAATCGGTTACACATCCGGGTGTAAGCTATAGTCTGGTTCCCTGACCTGACAATTCCCCGAAGTCTAATTGCTCTGTTTCGTTCAGGGAACCAGAAAACAAGGGCAGCATTTTGTTGGTTTTTTTCCAACATCTATGAACGTAAAAAATTAAACAGGTAATTGCAATAATATCTGCGACAAAATACTAACCCCAACATCCATCCGTTTCTGAAAGTTACAGCAAAAGGAAATGTTGCATATTATCTTTAAAAATGAACGCTTTGATGTACTTTTTATTGTATACAGGATGTCAGCCTCACAATCACAACATCAGAAAAGAAAACGACAAACATGCTTCAAGAGGTAATCCTACAATAGACAGGTTTCGCATGTGAACGGATACACGTACGCATATGTTTAGCTATCCGTAAACGTTCGCCGCCCCTCCCGTTTTTGCAATCCCAACATATTGGTGACGCTATGACGGGGGGGGGGGAGTATAATAAAAAATGGCAGCCTCCTCAGACGATATTATGTTCATGGCTTTAGAGGAAAATACAAAGAAATGACACGTACATGCTAGTGGTTCGTTTCTTTTTTAATTTAATCATGCATATGACCAAAAAAAAAACAGAGGAATACTAGAAATTTGAAATTTCACTGCGCGTTTTATGCTTACGTGTAGCGAGCGAGATATCCATGCCTTGTAGACGGATAGCGGATAGCGAGAAACTGTGATGTCATAAGTACACAAAAACTGGTGACGTATCCGGCGCACTAACTCTCTAATGACTTAAAACATTACACCGTGAAATTGTATAAGAAAGTAGATACTCAATGCCACTAAGAACAAACCTATTAGGGCTGTTCATTTTCGAATTATTCAGTATTTGATTATTCGAAACTGAATTTGACCGAATATTCGAATATTCGATACTCGTCGATCAAGTTTTTCACGCGTCAGCTGCAACTGCATGCCGCGCCATTACGCCATTGTTTTATGTGCGGCGATCGATATTATGGACTGCTCAATCGACGTTTTTGTTGCATGCGCCCGTTGTGTAAGTACGTAATGTTCAGATAAACCAAACTCCAGCCTGCGTTTTTGCAGGAATATTTTTTTTACAAGTGTCAAGGGTTTTACGGACGGGAACAAAAACCTCTGGCCACAAAAAAGTTACCTTCGACAAAAATGCGGCATTTGACACTGCCAAGCTCAGTAACTTTTCTACTAAGTAAAATAGCTTGAGAAATCCAGCTCTAGGCTCGATGACATGTGAGATTCGCCATTTGTCATGAGCCTAGAGCTGGATTTTTCGAGCTACTACTAAAATAGCATCAGAGGCATATCCGTACGTGCATATATATTTTTGGGAATATTTAAACCGGCAAAAATGGTATTTGAATAATCGGTATATTCGGGACAGCCCTAAAACCTATTTCTACTGGTCTTGGAAAGGCACAGAGGCGA
Source organism: Hippasteria phrygiana (assembly GCA_037893225.1). Taxonomy (NCBI): domain Eukaryota; kingdom Metazoa; phylum Echinodermata; class Asteroidea; order Valvatida; family Goniasteridae; genus Hippasteria; species Hippasteria phrygiana. The sequence continues at coordinate 679,080 of JAZGUH010000609.1, read as the reverse complement.
TCAAATGTTTTATTATTTTGTTGGTATTTTTAGGGGGTCAGGCCCGACAGATATATATTTTTGTAAGTAGGTAATAGAAAAGAATGAAAACAAATCGGAAATAGGTCTGCATTGATACTATGTATTAAAAAAGCCAACAACAAAAAGCTAGGGGGGGGGGGGGGGGTGGGGTCGACCCCGGGTCAGACTCACTTGCCACACATTGGTAACTGATGTCCAGGTATTTGAAGACTCCTACACACGGATCATCAAAAACGTCATGGGAAGCAGTGATGCTACACGAGGGGCGGCCGTTACATCTGTCATGTACATATAGAAGAAGTAATGGCAGAAATTATCTTAATGTAACTCCCACGCCCGCTTCAAATGTCGATTTTATGTTGTCCCATATATTTGAATCAGACACGACAGAAATTTGATGTTTAACAACTGCCCGATTTGAGCCGAAAGTTCGAAAACTAAAAGCTAATTTGCCGATTTTCTGAAAGAAGACCGGCACGGCTTTTGACGTTGTACTAATAGCAACCGTGTCTAATTCAATTTAGTACTGGAGAAGAATGTATAAATTGTAACTCTTTTACGCTAACTGGATGTTTTTGAGTGCATGGTAACTGTGTTCGACAGAATGCGACATTAGAAGGAACTGTTGTAGTTCTGCTGGTCTACTGTCGAATGCAAAAGTCAATAGAATTTCACAGTCGAAATTTATGGGGAAATAATTAATCCAACTAAAAAGCAAGATGTGATGAGTGATGAAAATTATGCAAAATGCCAGTTTACAACAACAACAACAACAACAACAACAAAAACAGCAACAGCAGCAGCAACAACAACAAATAGGTTAACCCCTTTGCGTACGGATGACGTCAAATGGCGCAAAAAAAACACAGCGGCAGCAGGTCGGATGACGCCATTTGCCGCAATTTGTGCAGTTTCAATCCATTGTTGGATTATTGTGTATGTTACGCTTGACTGCACAAGCACATTGTGGCCGTTTCGCTTGGCGGCACAGGCCGCCCCGGCACCCTGTCGCCTCACTACGATAACCGTACTCAAGAGTTTATAAGAGCACACAGTTATGGGGTGGAGTAAACTAATCCCCAAATATTGAAATACATCTATTGCCAAAATAAGAATATGTCAACATAAATTAGGTTATCTGCGTTTGAAAGCAATTTTTAGACAGAAAAACATGCATTACTTGGCATGAGAGATTCATAATGGCCACACTATATGAAGGATATACATTGTAGGTTGATTACACATCAAATACGCTCTAAAATCTCCAGTTTCATGCGAAAGGAATTAAACGGGAATCTGGCAATTTGAGATGACACAAATTAGCAAATTTTCTTTTACTATCGTCTAAGTACCTCTAGTATCAGATTTGTAAAAATCCTTATGAAAAATTAATATCCTTAGCATATTTCTTGAACTTCAAGTTTTTTAGTTCTCTGCCTTTGATAAATGCTTGTCCAGCTAATTTTGTTGATTTGTATTCAATCCAGTCAGTTAGCAGTTTGCAGCAGTTTAATTCATTTTCAATTTTCCTTTTTTGCATTTTTATAAAGACATGAGAACAATGTGACTATTTCATTCAAAAATCAACAACTTGTGTCATTTATTCTTTTAGAAAGATTCGGCTACGATTGAAAAGCCACGCCCTCCTCACATTTATCAAAATTTGTCAAATCTTAGGTACTAATACACTACATGTAATATAGCTCTCCATTTGACCCATAAGACATGCTTGGGAAGTCATCGAGTATTAAACTCTCCATGAAAGTAATTATGGGAAAAACGACAATTAAAGATGCTGTGTTGGTGCTCTGACAGAACTTCTCAATGACATGGATTTCCACATACCAACACATTATATTTGAAAGAAAAATGTTTTTCTTTTTGTCTTCCAAAAATAGGGGTGTGCATTTACGAGTAGTACGGAAATTGCTCTTCATATTGTTCGTAAAGGTCCACACGTTAATACTACCACATCGGTACATCAATGCAGCAAGATTCAAGTGTGTACAGTGAGCTATAGCTTTACAGTGTGAATTTAATTTTCAGAAGCGTCGTAAACATTAATCAATTTTGTTTTTCCATGTATCCTGGTTTTCATTTAGAAAATTTCCCAGAAATGACATTTAACAATTTTCTTTTTCATTGTCGGAGAAATTACTCTTAAAGTAATATGTTAATTCGGTTACGGGTACTCGATTCAATAATCTGGAACCGGTTCCTGACATTAACGGTCGGGTATCGGGTACTTGTTTCGGATGCACAGCCCTATCCAAAAATATTTTTTGTTGTACGCGCGAAGATTGATATGTGCATTAACAATGCACTAATTAACAATTTAAACTTTTGTTAATTACCGTTGGCAGATTATTTTTGTAGAATGTCTCATTTTTGTTTTGTTTTGCAAATCGCCGTTCACAAGGCCAAAGGCCACTTGAGGTGTGGGCTACAGAGGAAAGTGTGGAAGAACCAGTCCCTCACACTGAAACAAGACAAGATAATCTGATCTCTTCACAGTATGAATAGGTTCGGGATGGGTAACTAGTCCACTGCAAGGCATTAATAATGCCTCTACCCATATCATTGGAAAGCTCATAACTTATCTAATGCTAAAAAATAGTAATTCAAAATATTTTTCATGGTAGCACAGCCCAAAAACACGGTCACAGCTGAAATCTTGAAAATGCTGAAATCTTGAGAATATCCTTCCCTTGAAGCTAACCTGTTAGCGACAATATCTAGTGTGTTGATCGCACGGCAGTTGGTGACAGGGAGTTGGTCCGGGCCTAGTGTGCTCTCCGTGCAATGTGAGCTGGTCCGTAGCCGTCCGTACACAGCTACGTCTATACGGATGTACGGCAGGCCCTGGGGTTTCTCGCACGATAGGTCGGCCGTGAAAGTCTGGCACGTCTCGATGTGTACGGCGTACGTGTCTGCAGAGCCAAACACAATCACCGAATTGCCAAGAGGATTGTCATGGTTACAAAAATGGAGAGAGCATAATGACTTTAGCTGCTGAGAGTTAATCTTCAAAGCACAACAATGACTTAAAAAGTAAAGAAGTTTTGGGCACTGCTGGTATAACAACAACAACAACAACAACTGCAGCAACAACAACAACAATGACGAAAACGAGACAATGACAACGACAATGAAAACGACAACGACGACAACGACAACAATGATGACGACAATGACAACAATGACGACAACGACAACAATGATGACGACAACGACAACAATGATGACGACAACGACAACAATGATGATGACGACGACGACAACGACAACAAAGACAACAACAACAAAGACAACGATGACAAAAAAACATACGACGACAACGCCGACGCTATCGATGACGACGATGGCAGCAGCAGCAGCAACAGCAACAGGAAAAGAAAAGCAGAAAGGGGGAAATGAACGAAAAAATACACAGTTGCCCAGGAGGCAAACAGAAAATATGCTTTGCTACCCCTCTCTAAAAAAAGAAAAGCATGGGGCGCAGCATATTATCACCGGTAAAAATAAGTCATTGAGTAAAATTAAAACAAGAAGCCACATGTTGTTACGCACAAACATGTCCTAGCGTGGCCAAGACCAGAGACGAGTTTTTGAAACTCCCGCTCTCTGGGAAAGACATAAATAATTGGCCCCAGGACGTTTGGTGTATTGACAGTGCCACAAAACTAACCCGCTGACTGACACTCTGCAGAAACAGTGGCCATAAACCGACTCCCAAGAAGCGTGCTCCACAGATAAGAAATGAATAATAACCACGCTCTGGGTGAGTCGATTATACAGCCACACGGCTGGCATACCAACCAGCGGAATTACATTGTACACAAAAACAGTTTCTGCAGACCAGCCACCAATATAAAACTATTAAATAGAAGAGCACCACCAACAAAGTCGCTCATCCTCCAACTTTCACCAATGTATTATGGTGGTAATTATTTTAGAAAAAACAAGGAAGAATGAGGATCGGCTTTGTTGATGATGACTTTACAATTCCCCCCCCCCCCCCCCCCCCTCTCCCAGATAAGTTCGGACTCGCTGCGGCCACGTCGTAGAATGATCCATTAAAGAATCAACTGATTATTCTTCTAACGTAGCCAGCACATACCGGGACTGTCATCTTGCAGAAATAGTGGCTAAAACTGACTCCTTCGAAGCGTATTCCATTTTTTTAAAAAGGAAAAGAAAGAAATTACGCTTTGGCTGGGTCAGTCACACATCCACACGGCTGGCATACCCACCAACCTATTCGTTAATATACAAAAACAATTTTCTGCAAGACCAGTCACTTACGTAAAAACCGATAATGAGACCTTGCTCAACAGAATCTGTCTTCATCCAACCTTTCCCACGAATACGAAAAGAATGGAAAGAGAGATTTTGTTGATGCCTTTACAAATCCTTCCCCCCCCCCCACCCCCTCCCTCCCCCAGATAAGCTCGGACTCGTTGCGGTTACTTCCTGGAATGATCCATCAAAGAATCCACTGATTATTCCTCTAACGTAGCCAGCACATACCAGGACTGTCATCTTGCAGAAATAGTGGCTAAAACTGACTCCCTCGAAGCGTATTCCAATTTTTAAAAAAAATAAAGAAATTGCGCTTTGGGTGGGTCAGTCACACACCCACACGGCTGGCATACCCACCAACCTATTCATAGATATATACAAAACAATTTCTGCAAGACCAGTCACTTACGTAAAAACCGATAATGAGACCTTGCTCAACAGAATCTTTCTTCCTCCAACCTTCCCACAAATAGAAATGGAATGGAAAGAGAGATTTTGTTGATGCCTTTAACAACCCCCACCCTCCCTACCCCCTAAACAAACTCTGACTCACGGAGGCTAGTTCCTGAGATGATCAAAAAAAATATGATAAACTGATCACTCTTTGAATTTTGCCTGCACACACCGGTTCTTTCTTTCTTGCTATTTTCAAAATTTTAAAAAGCACTTCATCTTGTAAAGAGCAAAAAGTTCAACTAAAATGAACAATCGGTTAACCAAGGCCCTAAAACAAAAGTCCTATCACATTGACTCAAAATCGTAACACATAGCCTGCATGTATGATTACGCCCCCTCCCAATAAACACATACCAGGACTGTCATCTTGCAGAAATAGTGGCTAAAACTGACTCCCTCGAAGCGTATTCCAATTTAAAAAAATAAAGAAATTGCGCTTTGGGTGGGTCAGTCACACACCCACACGGCTGGCATACCCACCAACCTATTCATAGATATATACAAAACAATTTCTGCAAGACCAGTCACTTACGTAAAAACCGATAATGAGACCTTGCTCAACAGAATCTTTCTTCCTCCAACCTTCCCACAAATAGAAATGGAATGGAAAGAGAGATTTTGTTGATGCCTTTAACAACCCCCACCCTCCCAAAACCCCCTAAACAAACTCTGACTCACGGAGGCTAGTTCCTGAGATGATCAAAAAAATATGATAAACTGATCACTCTTTGAATTATGCCTGCACACACCGGTTCTTTCTTTCTTGCTATTTTCAAAATTTTAAAAAGCACTTCATCTTGTAAAGAGCAAAAAGTTCAACTAAAATGAACAATCGGTTAACCAAGGCCCTGAAACAAAAGTCCTATCACATTGACTCAAAATCGTAACACATAGCCTGCATGTATGATTACGCCCCCTCCCAATAAAAACAAACATTACCTCTGCACCTATAGCGGACCTCTGCATACTTGTTGTGGGTGGGACACGGGTCATAATTCAAGAGCACCTCGGCCGTGATGTTCACGGTGCACTGTTCCTGGCCCTCGCATCTTGGCAAAAGCACCTGGTAGAACCGCAATCAAATATTTTAGAAATAAAGCGGAATACATGTATTTTGACTACACGTATGATTACATATGGGTATGGGTGGAGAGTACACGAGCCCCCTCCTTTAGCAATCCCGTTGACACATCTTCTACTGATTTTTAGGTCATTGCCATTATTTTATTCTCAGGGCAAAGGCCATAAACAGATTCCAATCTTTGTGATAACTCTTTTTTATGCAAGTTCACCCCAAACAAGGCCTAAAATTAAGCCACTCGAGGTACGGAGCTACAAAAAGAAAAAGATACAAGAGGTAGGAATTTATAATATCCTCTTGAAGCAGGAAAAATTGTAAGATGAAGGGAAACATGCACCAGGCAAAGAATTTCATAGAGATACAGAATGAGGGGAACAGGCTATTGGCATAGCTTCTTGTTCTACATCTAGGTACAGCTGGTACCTAGGCGGGAACAAGTAGGAACAAGCGGAACAGGCAGAAAGCCGAGTTTCACGCTCAAACACCCTAACTGGAGGAACCAAGCTGGACAAGCCGGTGGAACATTTACCACGAAAAGATCTGTAGAACAGACTATAGAGTAGCAACAGATTACCGGTGAGAGAGTGATTGTAAGGATGAGCCCAACTCTTCTCCAACCAAATTAACAACGCACTTTTGTACTATATCTAATAAAAACTAGAGGTCTATGTTTTTAAGAACATAGGGCTTTTCCATATGTTTTTATGATGTTATTTCGAATTTTGTAAACTAGTGACAAATCTACTTAACCACCAAGTTTCATGACGATTAGACATGGTCTACCCTTATATGTCTTTCAAGAAATCATGCCTTTGATGACGTCATTATGACCTCAGAAATTTTTCGCATTTATATAAAAGAATGTACGAGCTAACAAAGCTATTACAAAAAGAATTTTGAATTTAACATATGTTCTGTTGATGAGATATGGTTTTAAGAATCTTTAATGTTAAAACTTTGAAATTACTATAAAAATCATATGATGACGTCATTATGACGTCACCTCAATTTTTATTTATAACGTACTTGTCTAGCAACATACCAGGTTTGAATGCAATTGGACTTACGGTTCTCTTGATATGGGCCTTGAAAAATGCGCCTTTAAGATGACATCACGTGACACATAATGACGTCATCATGATGTCACTTTTCGGCACACAATTTCAGATTAGGGTCTATGTTTGTATTAAGTTTGAATAAGATCTGATGTTGTTTAGTGACTAAAGTGCCGTAGACAAAATTCGTGTTTAAGAAGAAACCAAAAAAGTGGGTATTGTGTAGTTTAGGATTTGTGTATTAATTGTGTTCATGTTAGCTCCTGGAGTATTTGATTATTCCAAAAGCCTTTTTTGTGACTAAAGTAGACTTCTCTGAATCCCAATGACACGTGCTTTTGTGATTTGGAAAGGTTTTTTAAGGCGGAAAATATGATTTTCCACCCGTTGTGTCATGTTTTGGCTCGGTCAATTTCGAACCAGCTCCTACTCTCCCACCAGTTATATATCCGTGTGAAGCTGGGTATTGTGCAATCATGTGTTTTTGACCTCTGAGCTAACGATTTCATTCAAAAAAAAACCTGGAGATGTTCTTGGACGTGGCCCTTTGTTCTGAATGTGGCAAAACGAACAATTTTCAAGTAGATTGTGTTCATGCCTGGGCGAAAGTGTACTAAACTACACAATCGCGCGAACAGAACAAAAACCAAGGCTTTGCTGCTGTAGCGGAAAAGCCGAAAATTTTGCGTCTGTTGTAAACATACGCATGGCTTTTCCGTTTTAGTTTTTTCTTTAACATAAATTATCAGAAGGTCTATGTCTTTGCTATGTTTAAGATCTGAGATTATTTTATGATTCACATTTCGTACTCCATACTTGACCTTTAAGTTCATGTTACATGACACGTGATGACGTCATCATGACGTCACGTTTCGGCATACATTTTCAGCTTAGGGTCTCTGTTTGTGTTAAGCCTGATTAAGATCTGATGTTGTTTAGTGACCAAAGTGTCCCGTACAAAATTCGTGTACCAAGTCTATGGGATTTGGGATAGAACTAAAATAATCATAGAAAATCAGCCGATGACGTCATCATGACGTCACCTCGGATTTAACATGCTAGTATCACTATCTACCTGCACACTAATTTTTATGACGATCGTCCCTACCCTTATATGTGTTTCAAAAAAGCATATTTTTGATGACGTCATGATGACGTCACACATTTTTCACATTTATGTGAAAGAATATAGGAGCTAACAAAGCTATTACAAAAAGAATTTTGAATTTAGCGTGTTCTGTTGATGAGATATGGCTTTAGGAAACTTTGAAGTTCAAAAACTTTAATATTACTGTAAAACTGTATGATGACGTCATCATGACGTCACCTCAATTTTTATCTATAACACGAGCTACCATACCAACATACCTGGTTTGAAGGCAATCGGACGTACCGTTCTCTAGATATGGGCCCTTGAAAAATGCACCTTTAAGATTACGTCACATGACACGTGATGACGTCATCATGACGTCACGTTTCGGCATACATTTTCAGCTTAGGGTCTCTGTTTGTGTTAAGCCTGATTAAGATCTGATGTTGCTTAGTGACCAAAGTGTCCCGTACAAAATTCGTGTACAAAGTCTATGGGATTTGGGATAGAACTAAAATAATCATAGAAAATCAGCCGATGACGTCATCATGACGTCACCTCGGATTTAACATGCTAGTAGCACTATCTACCTGCACACTAATTTTTATAACGATCGTCCCTACCCTTATATGTGTTTCAAAAAAGCATATTTTTGATGACGTCATGATGACGTCACACATTTTTCACATTTATGTGAAAGAATATAGGAGCTAACAAAGCTATTACAAAAAGAATTTTGAATTTAGCATGTTCTGTTGATGAGATATGGCTTTAAGAAACTTTGAAGTTCAAAAACTTTAATATTACTGTAAAATCGTATGATGACGTCATCATGACGTCACCTCAATTTTCATCTATAACACGATCTACCATACCAACATACCTGGTTTGAAGGCAATCGGACCTACCGTTCTCTAGATATGGGCCCTTCCAAAATGCACCTTTAAGATGACGTCACATGACACGTGATGACGTCATCATGACGTCACGTTTTGGCATACATTTTCAGCTTAGGGTCCCTGTTTGTGTTAAGTTTGATTAAGATCTGATGTTGTTTAGTGACCAAAGTGTCCCGTACAAAATTCGTGTACAAAGTCTATGGGATTTGGGATAGAACTAAAAATTCATAGAAAATCAGCCGATGACGTCATCATGACGTCACTTCGGATTTAACATCCTAGTAGCATTATCTACCTGCACACCAATTTTTATGACGATCGTCCCTACCCTTATATGTGTTTCAAAAAAGCATATTTTTGATGACGTCATGATGACGTCACACATTTTTCACATTTATGTGAAAGAATATAGGAGCTAACAGAGCTATTACAAAAAGAATTTTGAATTTAGCATGTTCTGTTGATGAGATATGGCTTTAAGAAACTTTGAAGTTCAAAAACTTTAATATTACTGTAAAATCGTATGATGACGTCATCATGACGTCACCTCAATTTTCATCTATAACACGATCTACCATACCAACATACCTGGTTTGAAGGCAATCGGACCTACCGTTCTCTAGATATGGGCCCTTGAAAAATGCACCTTTAAGATGACGTCACATGACACGTGATGACGTCATCATGACGTCACGTTTTGGCATACATTTTCAGCTTAGGGTCCCTGTTTGTGTTAAGTTTGATTAAGATCTGATGTTGTTTAGTGACCAAAGTGTCCCGTACAAAATTCGTGTACAAAGTCTATGGGATTTGGGATAGAACTAAAAATTCATAGAAAATCAGCCGATGACGTCATCATGACGTCACCTCGGATTTAACATGCTAGTATCACTATCTACCTGCACACTAATTTTTATGACGATCGTCCCTACCCTTATATGTGTTTCAAAAAAGCATATTTTTGATGACGTCATGATGACGTCACACATTTTTCACATTTATGTGAAAGAATATAGGAGCTAACAAAGCTATTACAAAAATTTTTTTGAATTTAGCGTGTTCTGTTGATGAGATATGGCTTTAGGAAACTTTGAAGTTCAAAAACTTTAATATTACTGTAAAACTGTATGATGACGTCATCATGACGTCACCTCAATTTTTATCTATAACACGAGCTACCATACCAACATACCTGGTTTGAAGGCAATCGGACCTACCGTTCTCTAGATATGGGCCCTTCCAAAATGCACCTTTAAGATGACGTCACATGACACGTGATGACGTCATCATGACGTCACGTTTTGGCATACATTTTCAGCTTAGGGTCCCTGTTTGTGTTAAGTTTGATTAAGATCTGATGTTGTTTAGTGACCAAAGTGTCCCGTACAAAATTCGTGTACAAAGTCTATGGGATTTGGGATAGAACTAAAAATTCATAGAAAATCAGCCGATGACGTCATCATGACGTCACTTCGGATTTAACATCCTAGTAGCATTATCTACCTGCACACCAATTTTTATGACGATCGTCCCTACCCTTATATGTGTTTCAAAAAAGCATATTTTTGATGACGTCATGATGACGTCACACATTTTTCACATTTATGTGAAAGAATATAGGAGCTAACAGAGCTATTACAAAAAGAATTTTGAATTTAGCATGTTCTGTTGATGAGATATGGCTTTAAGAAACTTTGAAGTTCAAAAACTTTAATATTACTGTAAAATCGTATGATGACGTCATCATGACGTCACCTCAATTTTCATCTATAACACGATCTACCATACCAACATACCTGGTTTGAAGGCAATCGGACCTACCGTTCTCTAGATATGGGCCCTTGAAAAATGCACCTTTAAGATGACGTCACATGACACGTGATGACGTCATCATGACGTCACGTTTTGGCATACATTTTCAGCTTAGGGTCCCTGTTTGTGTTAAGTTTGATTAAGATCTGATGTTGTTTAGTGACCAAAGTGTCCCGTACAAAATTCGTGTACAAAGTCTATGGGATTTGGGATAGAACTAAAAATTCATAGAAAATCAGCCGATGACGTCATCATGACGTCACCTCGGATTTAACATGCTAGTATCACTATCTACCTGCACACTAATTTTTATGACGATCGTCCCTACCCTTATATGTGTTTCAAAAAAGCATATTTTTGATGACGTCATGATGACGTCACACATTTTTCACATTTATGTGAAAGAATATAGGAGCTAACAAAGCTATTACAAAAAGAATTTTGAATTTAGCGTGTTCTGTTGATGAGATATGGCTTTAGGAAACTTTGAAGTTCAAAAACTTTAATATTACTGTAAAACTGTATGATGACGTCATCATGACGTCACCTCAATTTTTATCTATAACACGAGCTACCATACCAACATACCTGGTTTGAAGGCAATCGGACCTACCGTTCTCTAGATATGGGCCCTTGAAAAATGCACCTTTAAGATTACGTCACATGACACGTGATGACGTCATCATGACGTCACGTTTCGGCATACATTTTCAGCTTAGGGTCTCTGTTTGTGTTAAGCCTGATTAAGATCTGATGTTGCTTAGTGACCAAAGTGTCCCGTACAAAATTCGTGTACAAAGTCTATGGGATTTGGGATAGAACTAAAATAATCATAGAAAATCAGCCGATGACGTCATCATGACGTCACCTCGGATTTAACATGCTAGTAGCACTATCTACCTGCACACTAATTTTTATAACGATCGTCCCTACCCTTATATGTGTTTCAAAAAAGCATATTTTTGATGACGTCATGATGACGTCACACATTTTTCACATTTATGTGAAAGAATATAGGAGCTAACAAAGCTATTACAAAAAGAATTTTGAATTTAGCATGTTCTGTTGATGAGATATGGCTTTAAGAAACTTTGAAGTTCAAAAACTTTAATATTACTGTAAAATCGTATGATGACGTCATCATGACGTCACCTCAATTTTCATCTATAACACGATCTACCATACCAACATACCTGGTTTGAAGGCAATCGGACCTACCGTTCTCTAGATATGGGCCCTTCCAAAATGCACCTTTAAGATGACGTCACATGACACGTGATGACGTCATCATGACGTCACGTTTTGGCATACATTTTCAGCTTAGGGTCCCTGTTTGTGTTAAGTTTGATTAAGATCTGATGTTGTTTAGTGACCAAAGTGTCCCGTACAAAATTCGTGTACAAAGTCTATGGGATTTGGGATAGAACTAAAAATTCATAGAAAATCAGCCGATGACGTCATCATGACGTCACCTCGGATTTAACATCCTAGTAGCATTATCTACCTGCACACCAATTTTTATGACGATCGTCCCTACCCTTATATGTGTTTCAAAAAAGCATATTTTTGATGACGTCATGATGACGTCACACATTTTTCACATTTATGTGAAAGAATATAGGAGCTAACAGAGCTATTACAAAAAGAATTTTGAATTTAGCATGTTCTGTTGGTGAGATATGGCTTTAAGAAACTTTAAAGTTCAAAAACTTAAAAATTACTATAAAATCGCATGATGACGTCATCATGACGTCACGTCAATTTTCATCTATAACACGAGCTAGCCTAAAAACATACCAGGTTTGAAGGAAATTGGATATACCGTTCTCTAGATATGGGCCCTTGAAAAACGCACATTTAGGATGACGCCACGTGACACGTGATGACGTCATCATGACGTCACTCTACGACATACAATTTCAGCTTAGGGTCTACGTTTGATGTAAGTTTGGTTAGGTTCTGACGTTTTTTAAGACCTAAAGTGCCGCCGACAAAATTCGTGTACAAAGTCTATGGGATTTTGGTCAGAACTAAAAGAAGAAGAAGAAGAAGAAGAAGAAGAAGAAGAAGAAGAAGAAGAAGAAAAAAAAAAAAAATCAGAACAAAAACAAAGCCTTTTCCGAAGGATTTCGGAAAAGCCAAAAAAAAAAAAATCAGAACAAAAACAAAGCCTTTTCCGAAGGATTTCGGAAAAGCCAATAAGTGACAAGCAGAAGCACCAGCCCGGATGTGGGAACAGTACTCCATACGTATAGTTGTTTTCTAAAGGTAGGGTAGCATCAGAAGCTAGATACTTCCAAGCTCAATAAAGACAACCGACTCGAAAGGAAGTACTCTTGCAATACCAGGCTAGGACTTGCCCTTGCTTTGGATGCAGTGCGACTTAAAGCACTGCTAAAAATATGTTCTTGCTGTGAAGTACGGCTTACACATAATTGAAAGTATAAATACACGTCACATAACATTCTGGCTGTGACAAATCTCTTCTGTGCTCAAGGAAAATCATGCCCATGGAAAATCACACCCCAGGGAAAATCACGGCCCAACTTACGATACAACCTGGGAAGCGACACTTGGGATGCACTCAATATGTGGATACAACTTTTTAACTTTGTCAAACAAACCACAAGGGAAACTGACTAGGTAAACTTGGATGAATTTTCAAAGCAGTGTTTGTGTCGTCACTGTCCATTCATTATCCATGCCAACAACAGAAAGAGCTCCTGCCAGTTTTATTTCTTCACTTTGAAAATTCAGTCAAAACTATACCGAGTCAGTTTCCCTTGTGGTTTGTTTGATGATAGACAAAAAGCTTCCTAACGTTAGTGGTATTTCACAACGAAGTCGTGCTATGACGCCCATGCGCGCATGGAGATTCCGGTGTCATATGAAAATCAGACTCGTTTTCCCTATAGAGTACCAAAGTCTGACGTCAGTTGGCGTGACAACTGGTTCTAAACAAATGTAAATTTTGACTGTTCCTTTGTTAACAGCCAGTCATGCAAACACATAACAAAAGTATTCTGGTTCCAAACATTGCATTGACGTCATCACTTCGGTGCTCTATTATTGGTTAAACCCTCTCACGTGACCAGCCACTCTCCTAATTATCTTCACTTGGGCATGTGCAATACTACCAATGAGACCGTATTTCATAGTGACTGAAATTCAAGCTACACCCCAGCTCCAAAGTTTATAGCGAGCTCTTTCCGCTTTTAACTGCCTACGTTCTCTATGAAAATCGTGTGCTCAACAACCCTATTGAATTGGCCCGAGGTCTAACCTGCTGGTGGAGATAGGTGTTTATAGCACTGGTAAGCAAGCAGTTACCCGTAGGCCCCCCGCCAGTAGGAACCAGGCAGAAAGCACGGTTGGAGCTGGAGAGGTGAAAGGTCGCTCGAACAATATTCAGGTGTTTGCCACGATCACACGTCAGGTCCAGAGGATTATCGGTACACACGTTTTCTATCTGAAGATCTATTTCCCACAAGAAAGAGACAATGTCCGATTAAAACCCTGCGAGCCGCCAAGGTGCTCAACCGCAAGGCACATTTTAAAAATGTTTTAATTACTTAAACACCTTTGGGCCAATTCCGCTCAAACTATATGTATTCCTACATCGAAACACCCCCCCCCCCCCCCGGCCACCCCCTAGGGGCCTCCTACACTACACAATCACCGAAAATGACAAACCCCCCCTCCCCCCCCCCCCCCCCCCCCCAAAAAAGAAAAGGTCAGTGGGTTTTGGGAATGATTATCATTCCCATACTTGTATACTGGAATCTACGCCCTTGGTGACACCACGGTTTTTTAACTCAACTAAGAACTATACTGCTGTCATGATATTATCGAAGTCATCCTACCTGACGTATGCTCACAGTACTGACCGGAAAATCCCTCCATGCACAGACACTGAAAAGTCCTCTCTGGGATAAGATATTGGAAAATTCAAAACAAAGCAATTATAGGGCTTATAATATCATTGTTGTCGTCTTGTTAATTTCCTTTGGCCTATTTTAATAGCATTTTCAATTATAGTCCATGCAAGGGCGGATCAAGAACAATTTTTTTGGGGGGAGGCCCAACAAAATGTTTCCCCGAAAAAACAATGTTTGGGGGGGCCCAAAAAAATGTTTCCCCGAAAAATTAAAAGGGGGGTCCAAAAAAAGGTGCACAAATCAAGGATAAAACAGAGGGTTTTGCTTCCCCTTCTTTTACTTTGTTTTATTTTGTATGTTTTGGGGTTTTTTTTTTGGGGGGGGGGGGGGGGGTAGGCCTGTGCCGGGTATCCGGGTGCCGGCGTCAATATCCGGTTCCATTTTTCCGGTCCGGGTACCCGAAACTTACGGTGAAAAATTCAATGTAAGGTTTCATACCAAAAATAAATAAATAAATAAAGACAATTCGATCCATTTCAAACTCTGTTCCGACTCGAAAGACCCGAACTGTCTGGCGTTGTTTTGAAAACAATGCGTCAACAAAAATGCAGTGAATGGAAAGTATCAATAATGTGGTCGGCCAACGCTGTTTGTATCTTATCCATAGCTATCTTGTTGCTTAGTATAGTCTGTCAATGGAATGTGAACTGCGGTTTACGCTGCGGCCAAACTAGCTCCGCGGTATGATCAAAGAGCGGGCGGGAGTAATATTGATCTTAAGAGAGTGAACGTTGCTCAGACACTGGGGCAGCGGGAGTGGGAAGCGCTCTCCGTATTAGGCCTACTAGGTATACATTAAAACAAAAACAATAAGAGGCTTTGCTTGGGGCTTTGCTCGGAGTAATTTGTTTTATGGTGTGTGATTATTTTGGTCGTGCGGTAAGCGTGCGTGATGCACTGTGTGGCGGGCGACGAACCTCGTGTTGCGGCAGGAAATGTCGGGGAAACACGCTGCACTATCACTTCAAGTACCGTAAGCGGTACAACCTCGAAATAAATTCATGAACACGGAAAAAACATACACAGACAAGAGAGATCAAGTTCTGTGAATTAATTTAACTTCTCCATCGATGTTTAATTTGGCATTTTTACGATGTCAGATCTGACCTGGAACTGCATTACACGGCCATTTGATTCCAAAATTCACCCTGTTGGCGCCATTCGCGCCAATAGACGGCTACTTTGCGCCACTTGGTGATTAGTTTGTGCCAAAGGTCGCCAAATTGGTTTGAACTTGCCGCCGCTTGGCGCTACTTGCCGACTATATAAATACCGGCCATCGGCTACCTGGTTCAGACCCTCCTCAGCTGCTGTATGAACAACATCTCTACTAAATATTTACAATTTTGATATGTCTGAGGCTTTTGATAATGTTGGAGTGATGATGCTGCTCCATCAGAAGATGATGAGAGATGCTGAGGTGGCCACTGCCTATCAACTTATGCTGGCCAATCCTGAAGAAGAAGAGCCTCCTAAGAAGAAAAGGAAGCACAACTGGTGGTTTAGACCCATGCTCCACCCACAGTTGAGGGCCGAACGTGGACAGTACCACACTTTGATGGAAGAGCTGAGGGAGAATGACAGGAGGAAGTTCAAGAACTTCCAGGCCTCATCTTTCTTGTCAGGTTGGGCCCACATGGCATCCCGCTTGTTGTAGAGGCCCGGGCACCCCAGCAAGTACTCTTTGGCCTCTTCCTCCTGAGCATCATTGAGCTTCACGGTCTTCCGCCTCGCTCCAGAACCGCCCCTCTTCCTCTTCCTCCTGTTGGTGGGTTCTTCCTCTTCCTCCTCGGGAGAGGAATGTCCAGCTATAAATAGACAACAAATACCCATATTTAAAATAAATATAAATTATATGGCACTGCTGTAAGAAATAAGTAATAACATATTACCAAGACCACTCTAAATAGTACATTTTTTATAAACAAACCCCTCATCCAAGATGCACCAATCAAAAAGAGACACCATTTATGCTCCCACTAAGTTTTTTGACATAACAAGTGCCAACACAGTACAGTGCTAACACAATACAATTACAGTCCACAAAAGTCAATAAAGTTACCATAGGAGGCAGTAGATAATCTGGACCTATATGATTACTTACCAGGACTTGCTTGTGCAACCTCCTCTTCAGCCTCACTGGCATGGTGACTGGAAGGGGGTGTAGGTGAAGCTGGGGAGGGCTGGTCTTGCTCTTGGGCTTGGGGTGGAAGGTCTGGAGCAGCATCTTGGACAGGGGTGGCAGGTCTTGGAGCGGAGCCTCTACCAGCTTGAGCCAGCGCCACCACGCGAAGGTCTTCATCATTCAGGCCCTCGTCGTCATCTTCGCTTGCAGGGGGCCTCGCCCTGGAGCTCAGCTTGAGCTTCTTGGGCTGGGGGTCCTTCTTCTTGGACTGCTCAGGCTTGTCCTTCTTCCCCTTGCTACTGCCTTTCTTGCCTTTGGGGGGCATCTTCGTTGAAAATTGTGTGAAATCTTGTAGAAATTGTGAAGGAAAAACTGCGTGGAGGTGTTGTCGAGTCGAATCTTGAAAGTTGTGTGAGAAAGTCCTGCGATGCCGCCCTGCTTTTATAGGCGGCAAGTGGCGCCGAATGGCGGGCAACCAGGTGGCATTTGGCGCGAAGTAGTCACCAATCGGGTGCCGTTTGGCTCGCGCCACTGCACATTTGGCGCGCTTTGGCGGGCTATCCGCCTCTGTTGGAATTATTTGGCGCGTAGTGGCGCAAACAAGGTGCCACTTGGCGCCAAGTGGCGCCATGTGGCGCGAAATCTCATTGGCGCAACTTGGCGCGCGCCATTACATTCCAGTGGATTCCAATAGGCGGATTGTTTGCGCCAAAGGGCGATATGTTCGCGCCATTTGGTGCCACTTGGCGGACACTTGGCGCTGATTGCTCGATGCAAGTGGCGCGACGAAAATTTCAAACATTTTGAAATTTTCTTGCCGCCACATTCAAATTTGGTGCCGTTACGGGCCACCACGAGCCAGTTGGGAGGCAGTTTGAGCCACTACACGCCACTAGGCACCTTATTGGCGACACTAGGCGCCACAGTAAATTGCATTGGCGCAAACTGGCACCAACTGGCGCTGGCCCAGTGGACTCCTAGCATAACCTGCGACTTTTCTGGGCTAATGCAGCACCATTGACAACGGCACACTCAACCAACTCGTACCTTGGCCACCTCGGGCAACTCGTACCTCGGGCAACTCGTACCTCGGCCAAATCGTACCTCGGCCAAATCGTACCTCGGCCAAATCGTACCTCTAATTAAGACAACTCATACCACGAGTAGTTTCCGTTATATACTAACTCTTTAGGCCTACTTTAGTTTTTGAGAAGTCAAGATGCATTTTTGGGCTTGTTAAAAAAATTGACAATGATATTCAAAAACGAGACCCAATGTAGGGTATACCAGGGCAAGATGGGACACGCTATCGTTTTTGTGCCATAACTGTAATATTGCACTTTAGAGTATACAGGGTTAGTCTTAAATGAAAAGATGTATATATTTTCACTTTGCTTTGGTAATAGAAATAGTTACATTTTGCAAATGTCCCATTTTACCCCGCAAAATGGGGCAAGACGCAACGCGTGCAATTAAAGAATGCAGTACATATAATGTGCACATATATTAACAGTGTACAACGTAACGGTTCCAAGATTTGGGACTTTCAAAAAGCAATCAGATAAACATCACAAAATGGACAAACTTCATTTAGCAACTTCAAAAAAGCATTTTTTTTGTTTGATGTAAATTAAAATCCAACATCATTTTGAAAAACATTTCAGTCAATACTATAACAAAAAAGTCAACATTTTTCAAATTCTGAACTGAACCATTCAATGTTTACTATGAAAACACTGGTTTAATGGTAAATCTTGAAGCATCAAAATTGTACACATTTTGTTCAAAAGCATTTCTTCATAACCAACATCATTTTGCACATTTTAGTTAAGTTCATAATAATAATTAAAATGTTTTTGTGAAAGTAATAGCTGCATACATGTAGCATTACCTAAACAAATATTTGTTGCTGTTTTTGTGGGGTAAGATAAGACACTTTTTATACAATGGGGGCAAAACGGGCCAAAAAGTTTCGATAAACAGTGCTAAGCTATTATTAAAGTGTTTGGTGTTTTGTTTTTTTCTCTCTCTCTTTTTAACTAAAACACAGGTCGATCAATTTTGTTTGTAAATCACAACTAGTTTCAAACAGAAATTAGCTTGTTATATTCAAGATTACAAATTGTCCTGTCTTACCCTATATAAATGATTGGGTATATTAAAATCAACACGTTTGTCCCAATTAGCCCCAAAGATAAACACGATTGGGGTATTAATAGGGGACATTTTGAAAAAAGAGCGGCAAAAACAACTAGTTGGCCATGTCCGGCATTACAGTGTCAGTTTGTCAAAACATAAAAGCTATCTCTGGACAACTATCCCATAACGGGGTCCGTCAACACTAGAACACAATCATAGCGTGCACAGATCTTTGACTTCTCATGAAACTGGTTCACAGGAAAATTCTACCGTCAACCTTTGATTCTGTGTACGTACGTTGTCACTCGCCACCGGACATCACGAATGAAGTTGGATGTAAAAGGAAGATCCCAAAAGACAGATTATATTAAGCAGGCGAACTCTTTTAACCCATTGCGTACGGAAGACACCAAATGGCGGAAAAAAAACAGCGGCGCCAGGCCGGATTACGCAATTGGGCGCTATTTGTGCAGTTTCAATCCATGTTGGATTAATGTGTATGTTACGCTTGACTGCACAAGCACATTGTGTCCGTTTCGCTTAGCTGCCAGAGCCGGCGCGACACCCCGGCGCCTCCTGTAAATAACCGTACTCAAGGGGGTTAACACCTTTTGCCATAGCATGCGTGGTAAAAGTTATTATACTTAGCGAAAACTTGCTCCTAAAGTTGCAGCAGAAGTGTTCAGGGGTCAACAAACGAACTTTACACACCACTGCTGTACAGTGCATACTTCATGCGCGTATGTGTATCGATTGCGTTTGTATTGAAGTGAGGTCAAGTAATGTTTCCATCGGTAGCTAAGGAAGGTCATGCAATGCGCATTTGCAAATATGGTATAATTATGCAAGATGATACGCCGTGAGCATGCAAATTAGGCTAGGCAAAACTTACAGCCAATCAGATTTGTTGCGCCCGCGTGGAGACGCTAAAGTTTCAGCGAGAACCAACATTTTTTGGTCACTCTGTTATCACAGCCATCTAAAGAGTGCAGAGCATTTATTAATTTTCTCTGGGATTTTATTTTTTCCCCACCACCATCCCCGTTACCTCCACCCCCATTAATTAAGGGTTTTATGGTTGGTTGTTGGGTTACAAAATCCAGCAGGTTAGCACTATTCATTGTATAGCTTGTGTTGTCACGTTTGGTCTTACATCTCCTCTTGCGTTAAGCCAGCATGCTTGCTTGAAATGGTTTTGGCGGTACCGTACCAGTACATGGTGTCTCTTCCTATACTCCCGACTGAATGTTCAACATCAGTGGGAGTTGCTTGTGAAATGCTCTCCATATTGGCATTTTCTAGCAGACACAGACAACCAGCAACCCATTTGTGCATGTTTATACATATAATTGGGCAATTGACATTATTAACATTTACCTTTGGATTTGTAAATCGGTAAAGTTAATTCCAGTATTATAGTGATCTCCTTTCCCAAGAGGCTGTACGTGTACTCCTGACTCAGTGGGAAATTTTAATTCAGGATTAATAGTATACAAATAATAAATGTTTATGAATGCAATGATGAGAATATTTTCATCTTTCAACTCATGAAAATATTCTCACCATTGCACGAATGCAAAACATTCATTATTTGTTTTATATAACATCCAAGTAGATGACACAATACAATAGTGGATGACACAATACAATAGTGGATGACACAATACAATAGTGGATGACACAATACCATTTTTGTAAATTTTGTTTATTCTTATAGTTTTATCCTCCAATCAAATGACAAAGATCCAAGTAGATCTTTGTCATTTGATTGGAGGATAAAACTATAAGAATAAACAAAATTTACAAAAATTGTATTGTGTCATCCACTAAGTCTACGATCTTTGCCATATCTTCTCCACTTACAATGCTTGCTTCAGCTTAACCATCACGGCCTTGACTGCAGACCCGGTTGCTCGAGAGAAAGTGGCGATGAAGCCCATAACGGATTCTGGTAATCATTACCTTTAGGACACCTGTATTTTTTTTCAAAGTGAACAAAGAAACTGGCAGGAGCGGACCTCCAGGTTACCGTACCGGTGCTCTACCAACTGAGCTATCTTGCCCTATGTTGGCGGTTTCCAAAATTATCAGTGTCTTTGTTCGGATTGGCGCTAGTCAGAAGTCATAAACCCAGAATGCCGTATAGCCAGGGACCACACCCAATTTTACGATGGGTAGCGACATTTTGGGGATCACTCAATGAGGATACAACTTTTTAACTTATAATTGGTCAAACAATCCACAAGGGAAACTGACTAGGTAAATTTGAATACATTTTCAAAGTGAACAAAGAAACTGGCAGGAGCGGGATTCGAACCTGCGACCTCCGGGTTACCGTACCGGCACTCTACCAACTGAGCTATCTTGCCCTATGTTGGCGGTCTACCAAATTGTCAGTATCTTTGTTCGGGTGGGTGCTAGTCAGAAGTCATAAACCCAGAATGCCGTATAGCCAGGGATCACACCCAATTTTATGATACAACCTGGGAAGCGACATTGTGGGGATCACTCAATGAGGATACGACTTTTTAACTTATAATTGGTCAAACAATCCACAAGGGAAACTGACTCTAAATTTGAATACATTTTCAAAGTGAACAAAGAAACTGGCAGGAGCGGGATTCGAACCTGCGACCTCCGGGTTACCGTACCGGCACTCTACCAACTGAGCTATCTTGCCCTATGTTGGCGGTCTACCAAATTGTCAGTATCTTTGTTCGGGTGGGTGCTAGTCAGAAGTCATAAACCCAGAATGCCGTATAGCCAGGGATCACACCCAATTTTATGATACAACCTGGGAAGCGACATTGTGGGGATCACTCAATGAGGATACGACTTTTTAACTTATAATTCGTCAAACAATCCACAAGGGAAACTGACTAGGTAAATTTGAATACATTTTCAAAGTGAACAAAGAAACTGGCAGGAGCAGGATTCGAACCTGCGACCTCCGGGTTACCGTACCGGCGCTCTACCAACCGAGCTATCTTGCCCTATGTTGGCGGTCTCCCAAATTGTCAGTATTTTGTTCACTTTGAATATGTATTCAGTTTCCCTTGTGGATTGTTTGACGAACTCTATTTTCTTTTACGAGTTCCGTTCAAAACTCACTTTTGCAGATGACTTTATAGTACCAAAGTGACTTTTGCAGGTTAAAGCAGTCTTTTCTTCTTCAGATTACATGTAGTGTAAGTGTACACAATTGGCAATCCTCCATTTTTTTTACTTAATTATTACGAAATACATTACTAGAGTGTAAGTTAATAGTAGTCTCAATCATCCAGTGAAATTATGGCACCAGGTGTGCTGTCGTTGTCAAGAAAAGTGGAAATATAAATCATTTTCATCATTTTCCAACGATTTCCAGCTGGAAATCGTTGGAAAACTGCCCTGTGGCCGTTAGTCAAGGCGCGTGTAGCTACCCAGACGAGTAGCGTGCCCCAGACATTATGGCGCCATGGCATATCTGGGGCGTGTCACGCACCCAAATAGCCACGCGTGCCTTGACTAAAGACTATCATCCGCCCGACAGTTGAAAACGAGCGCCGTTTTTCTCTCGTTTTTTTGCCATCCAACAACGCAAAACTTTGAACAGGCCAGTGGAACAATATTTCCTATAAAATACTAACCCCCCAAATCCTCCCATTTCTGAAAATTGCAACAATGACCAATCATGTACACTACATTTACTCATCATGTTTGTTGTAATTTTGAAATGTACTTTTAAAGAAAATGTGACTTTCCTAGCTTTTTTGCAGTCAGAGACGTTGCCGTTTTACCCAATAGGCCTAATTTCCCTCATAAATCTAAACCCTGCCCTCTTTCCACAAAATTAAGCTTGCTCATATTCAACATGATGGGCCTATCTATAAAGATCAGGGTTGATACAAATCATAATTTTTATTTTTAAATATAAAAAATGTGATTTTTTTTGTTTTATTTAAATCAGATTTTTTTTATTTAAATCGATTTTCTTTTTGTTTACCCTTTGCATAAAACTTTAAAAATAATTCAATTTAAATGACCACCATTGAAAGTCAAGTATAACCACACACAATTGTATATGAAATCAGTACTGAAATCCCTTTCATTTATCATATTCTTTTCTAGAATACATATTTTGTCTTAAAATCTGTGTTACAGCATCACCATCATACTGCACATTTCTCATCCAAGTTGATAACAGGAACCCCCCCCCTATGGCATGTCAAACGTTGCAATATTCGATAATCTACGTATTTGTGTGCGATGTTCAAATATATATGTGCGATGTTTGTCATTATGTACGATGTTCAAATATATATGTTCGATGTTTGTCATTATATGTGCGATGTTCCAATTTATATGTGCGATGTTCAAATATATATGCGATGTTTTGTCATATATGTGCGATGTTTGTCATTATATATGCGATGTTCAAATGTATGTGTGCGATGTTTGTTATTATATGTACGATGTTTAAATATATATGCGATGTTTGTCATATATGTGCAATGTTCAAATTTATATGTGCGATGTTCAAATTTATATATGCGATGTTTGTCATATATGTTCGATGTTCAAATAATATGTGCGATGTTTTTCAATTTATATTCGAAAACGGAATTGTGGGATATAGTATGGTTTCCAGACCGAAATAGTATGAATATTCCTAATAAGTTACATCAGGGACCAGACTACTTTGGACGGTCTATCTGTTGCACTGACCTGGCTGAAGCTAGCCTACGATTTAGCCCGCGATTCGCAATAGGGCCCGCGATTCGCCTGATCAGAGCAGCCGCATATTAAAAACTAGAATCCATTCGACAAAAGGAGTTTTTCTTAATAGAAACGCTGGATTCAGGCAACGAATTTTTGAGAAATGTCAAGAAATTACATACCAATTTGTGCATGAAATTTCAGAATAGGTACGAGCAAAGCTGAACATATTATACTTAACATTGTTTATGGGTATTTTTTATGAAATAATTTGTCGTTACGCGAGGGCCCATTTCAAAGGGTTCTCTACATCAATTCCTTTCGGCTCAGCACAATAGCTCCTGTTTGAAAGAAAGTGTACCACACATGTTTTTAAACATTCATATTTTTCTTTCATATTCATAATTGCCACCTTCCTGGGCACACTTAATTTCAGCAAGAGCTTATTGCAAGAATGGCTTCTGTTCCAATTAGCCGCTTAAAGACAGATCATTTTCATGAATATCTGGAAATGTGGTATTCGGAGTTTCGTGTGAAATGCCGTCTTTGAAAGAAAGTGTACCACACATATTTTGAAAACTTCATATTTTTCTTTAATATTCATAATTACCACCTTCCCAGGCACACTTAATTTCAGCAAGGGCCTATTCCAAGAATGGCTTCTGTTCCAATTAGCCGCTTAAAGACGGACCATTTTAAAGAATATTTGGAAATGCGGTATTCGGAGTTTCGTGTGAAATGCCGTCTTTGAGAGAAAGTACCCGGGAAGGTGGGAATTATGAATATGAAAGAAAAATAAGAATTTTTCAAAATATGTGTGGTACACTTTCATTCAAAGACGGCACATTTCACACGAAACTCCGAATACCGCATTTCCAGATATTCATGGAAATGATCCGTCTTAGCTTTAAAGGCAGTGTACATGATTGGTCATTGTTGCAATTTTCAGAAATGGGCGGATTTGGGGGTTAGTATGTTATAGGAAATATCATTCCACTGACCTGTTCAAAGTTTTGCGTTGTTAGATGGCGAAAAACGAGTGGAAAACGGCGCTCGTTTTTAACCGTCGGGCGGATAATAGCCTTTAGTCAAGGCGCGCGTGGCTATCTGGGCCTGGATATGCCAAGGCGCCATCATGTCCGGGGCGCGCCACTTGTCCATGTAGCCACTCGCGTCTTGACTAACGGCTACAGGGCAGTTCTCCAACGATTTCCAGCTGGAAATCGTTGGAAGACGATATAAATTTCCAATTTTCTTGACAACGACAGCACATCTGGTGCCATAATTTCACAGGATGATTGAGACTATTATTAACTTACAGTATACAAAGGTATTTTGTAATAATTCATTAAAAATTCCTTTTTGAGAATTACCAATCGTGTACACTTTTGTTAAGCGGCTAATTGGAACAGAAGCCATTCTTGGAATAGGCCCTTGCTGAAATTAAGTGTGCCCAGGAAGGTAGCAATTATGAATATGAAAGAAAAATATGAATTTTTAAAAACATGTGTGGTACACTTTCTTTCAAACAGAAGCTATTGTGCTGAGCCGAAAAGAATTGATGTAGAGAACCCTTTGAAATGGGCCTTCGCGAAACGACTAATTAATTCATTAAAAAAGACCCATAAAACAATGTTAAGTATAATATGTACAGCTTTGCTCATACCTATTCTGAAATTTCATGCACAAATTGGTATGTATTTTCTTGACATTTTCTAAAAAAAATCGTTGCCTGAATCCAGCGATTTCATTAAGAAAAAACTCCTTTTGTCGAATGGATTCTAGTTTTCAATATGCGGCTGCTCTGATCGGGCGAATCGCGGGCCCTATTGCGAATCGCGGGCTGAATCGCGGGCTATCTTCAGCCAGGTCAGTGCAACAGATAGGCCGTCCTAAGTAGTCTGGTCCCTGATGTAACTTATTAGGAATATTCATACTATTTCGGTCTGGAAACCATACTATATCCCACAATTCCGTTTTCGAATATAAATTGAAAAACATCGCACATACTATTTGAACATCGAACATATATGACAAACATCGCACATATAAATTTGAACATCGCACATATAAATTTGAACATTGCACATATATGACAAACATCGCATATATATTTGAACATCGTACATATAATAACAAACATCGCACACATACATTTGAACATCGCATATATAATGACAAACATCGCACATATATGACAAAACATCGCATATATATTTGAACATCGCACATATAAATTGGAACATCGCACATATAAATTGGAACATCGCACATATAAATTGGAACATCGCACATATAATGACAAACATCGAACATATATATTTGAACATCGCACATAATGACAAACATCGCACATATATATTTGAACATCGCACAAAAATACGTAGATTATCGAATATTGCAACGTTTGACATGCCATACCCCCCACCCCCCACTCTAAACAACCATGGTGGAATAAAACTATTTAATGCAGCCACCATAAATATCACCATGTTGTCATGTACAGTATGTTTTGTTTTCTTTTAAAGTTTATTTTCTAAGAGTCAGAACAGATTGCATACAATGTACAAACCATTACCCTAATAACCCTAGGAGCGTTATAAGACATCATTTAAATGAATTGCGTCTCTGATCTTGTTTTCAATTATATAATCATGTTTATGTTCCCACATTACATTGAGCTTATGCGCCTATCAATTGTCCCCCCCCCCCCCCCTGGGCCAACCCACATCTGAGGTGGGGATTGTTACCTTTGAAGTAACAAAATCCGCACCTCTGGGGCAAAAATTTAGCGACAATCCCAACCTAAATGGGTGGGGACACCCCCACATTATAGGGTGGGAATTATAATTTTGATGCTATCATGTATGATTAATGTTTTGATTAAAAAACTCCATGCAAAAGGATCGAGGATGGGGGGGGGGGGGGAGGGGGGAGGGGGAATCAATTGATTATAGGCGCATGTATATCGAGTTAAACCTATGTACATGTATGTACATGTATCAAAGAGATGAATACTGTATCGTACATGTGCTATGTACAATGTACATGTTGGTTGTACATTACTTCAAAATCATATGCATTGTACACAAGATAAATGTAGTACACGGTTTCAGGAAACTGGCCTTATACATCCCTTTAGAGTGAGTAAAAGTGATTTAAAGTTAATGAAAGTCAGGTTTGAATAATCAGACATTGTTTTTACATTAAAAAATAAAAGAAATTAAAAAAAAAATCAAAACGTGATTTTTATTAGTGATTTTTTTTTTTTTCATTGATTTAAATCATGATTTAAATCAATGATTTAAATCAAGTGATTTAAATCAAACAACCCTGATAAAGATATCATGTTGAATATGAGCAAGCTTAATTTTGTAATCGTAGCGAACTATATAGGCCTAGATGATGTCAAGCACACTCACAGTGTGACTTTTCCGGCCTGTATCATTGCAAAATATTGAGGTAAGTTCCGAAACATAATATTACCCTAACCATCCTCCATGCCCTAACCCACTAACCCTCCAGGGCATTTTGGCTAGAAACCGGCTGGCGGATTTTGACATCAGCCCGATTAGATGTCAAAATCCGCCAGCCACACTGTACTAGTGGGGCTAAGTGCAGCAAAGTGAAGCTGTCACCACAGATGCACTGTGCTGCGTCTGGCAGGGTTAGGGCCTTCCTCCATGGTTAGGGTTAAACTGTCTCCTTCGTTCTCTTATATGGAACGGGGTCCTATAATTAGGTAAGGATTACCGAATACTGGACTTCTTATAACAATGCTCCGTCGTCTCTCCTCCGTCACGTCCGTAGACCGCCATAAAATCGCGATAAAAACTGGTCAAGTTCTGCCATCGCCGTAAGCTTCTACTAATTCCAAAGAAGTACCAGCACACTTCGCATACGATTCTAGTCGGCGTACAGCGAATTTAATTTGTTTCTTTGTATATTTGTAATTGTAGCGTCAGAGGCATCAATTAATTCCGCAATATCGTCGTCGTCAAGCATGCATCACAAATTTTTCGGAACGTCCGCCATTTAATATGCTCGAATAGTTGTTCCTTGTCAAAGGAGGGCGCGCGTTTTGTACTTAAAGGTGCACCACACTAAATAAACTCCCATTGACCTTAGTGTAAAATCCACTAACTTCACAGTGAAAAAATCCTTATCCAGGAGTCTCTCAGTTATTGTGGCACTACTGAAAATTATAGTTGGGATCTTAATCTGTCAAATTCTTTTCAATTTGTGGTAGGGTAGCCGTTTGGAATTTTTGCTAATTGTCCCCAAAAAGTACCACCCCTAAAAATGTGGTTTTTCCCAAACCGGCTAGCTGCCATTTTTCATACAGCATCCCTCCACTTGCCAAGCCAAATAGGACCAATTTTAAAGCCAAAATTTATCAAGTCTGCACAAAAGTTGAAGCACAGAACCCCCAGGTTTTGATAGCTGATCATAATTGCACAATCTATCAATTGCATGACCCCCCAAAAATGTATTATTCAAAAAAAGGTGTGGGTTTACAATAATGCTAATAAACTTGGCGCAGCCATTTTTGGTCTATTTAGTGTGGTGCACCCATTGATAATGGAGATCAATGGGTGCACCCCTAACACATGCATGCACATGTCCGGCCGAGCGTGCAATAGATCAAAAGGGATGGAAAGAAAATGCACGGTGAGTGAAACCAAAAATGCACGCTCATGACGTAAGCCGTGCAATGGTTTGATTAATGAATGTCGCGTGACCTACAATCCTCCAATCAAATGACAAGGATCTACTTGGGTGGTATATAATAACGTTTATTCCAGTATTATAGTGTTCTCCTTTCCCAAAAGGCTATACATGTACTCCTGACTAAATGTGCAACATCAGTGGGAAACCTTTAATTCATGATTAATTCATTTGGATTTTCAAGTCACTTATTATCATGTACATGTTCACTCCCGACTGAATGTGCAACATCAGTCGGATGGTTCAGGTCTGGTGTGCCCATGTATAAAATGGGACTTGTAGGTTTGCATGGTGGATATGAACAAAGTAAAGAGGGTTTGCGGTATCACCATGTGAAATTTATCTCGTTTGAGTTGTATGGTTCTGAGATCAATTTCACATGGTGATACCGCAAACCATCTTTACTTTTCCCCGTTATGTTCACTCCCGACTGAATGTGCAACATCTGTCGGATGGTTCGGGTCTGGTGTGCCCATGGTTCGGATCTGGGGTGGCCATGGTTCGGGTCTGGTGTGCCAATGGTTCGGGTCTGGTGTACCCATGTTTTGGGTCTAGTGTGCCCACTAATTTTTAATATTCTTTGATAGAGTGAACCAGATTGCCATTACAATCGGTGTCCGGCAATAAAGTTGCTATTTCGCTGTGGCCTAAGATTCAAACTAAGAAATGGTGTGTACGTGTTCCCTATTTGAGTCTGAGTATAATAGAGTTGCTTCCAGTCGTTCTATTTTCTTTTCAATAAGAAGGCTTTGCGTTTGAATGTCATGTTTTCCCCCGTACCAGTATACCCTCTAGGCTACATCGACAAGTGATCCTCAAAAACTTCTTGCAGATGCGAACTTAATGGGTCCATGAATGG
Source organism: Hippasteria phrygiana (assembly GCA_037893225.1). NCBI lineage: Eukaryota > Metazoa > Echinodermata > Asteroidea > Valvatida > Goniasteridae > Hippasteria > Hippasteria phrygiana. The sequence continues at coordinate 649,877 of JAZGUH010000609.1, read as the reverse complement.
GTCCATTTTTTTTGGCATTTCATTATATTTGGAAAATTGCGAATTGTGAAAAATGCTTTGCCACGTTTTTCTTCTTGTTAACTTGGCAAATTTACTTGAATTTGATATAATTTAGTTTCTTTTGTTTCTTTTAAAGGAGCAAAAATTCCACATTAATCAACCAATCATCTCTCGTAATTATTGTGGTGGCGTGGCATCCATTCAGTAATATTCGATTGGAAGAGTACGGCGAGATCATAGTAATATAAGTCTTATTCACGACTGACAAAACAATGGTGCGCAGCTATGAACATAATACTGCAAGTTAAACTGATAAGGCCGGGAATCCATGTGACTGTATTGCGTTATGCGTAATGCGTAAATATACACAAAATGCAATATACATTATATACTTCAATTGATCTATATTGCGTATTGCGTTATCCGGGTATCCCTTACGAAAATGAATTGGCCACCATATAGCATGGGATTTTTCCCATGGGGTTTTTCCCATGAATGATTTCAGAATCCTAGCTATGTCATTTCCCAAAGGATTCCAAATTTTCCCATGGAACTTTCCCACGTACGCCATGAGATTTATCCCATGCACCCCATGTGGATTGTCCCATACATCCCATGGGGATTGTCCAATGCAATCTATGGGAGTTGTCCCACGCACCCCATGGGGATTGTCCCATGCACCCCATGGGGATTGTCAAATGCAACCTATGGGGGTTGTCCCACGCACCCCATGGGGATTGTCCAATATACATGGGAATGGTCCCATGCACACTTCTCAATGCACCCCATGCGGATTTTCATGGGACAAATTTTGTGGTTTGCAGTGCTTGTGCAACAGAAATCTTTTGGGAGGGAGTAAAAAATAATACCCATGGTGTTCCCATAGTGTGTCCATAAAATCCCCATGGTGTTCCCATGGTGTTCCTATGGTGTCCATAAAATCCCCATGGTGTTCCCATGGTCACCATGGTGTTCCTATGGGTTTTCCATGATCAGCATAAAGTCTCCCATGGGTATCCCCTTGGTCCCATGGGAAATCCGTGGGATCCCCATGGGACATTTTTGTATTATCCCTTAAAGGGATCCTCTTGAGTGATCCATTGCTTTTTGTATAATTCTATTTTGACGTATCACGCTTTACGCATAGCGCAATACGGACACATGTATTCCCGGCCTAAGACGAAAAGCATGAGTTTGTTATTAACAGTGTGGCGCACGGTCATCTTTAAAAAAAAATACATGCCCGCAGTTCACTTCTCAACAAAGTACTACTGAACAAAAGAATGCATACGTTCCTTTTCCCAGCGAAGTCTAAAATAGCAAAAGTACAATTAACCTGAATGCAATCTAAAATAAAACAAAAAAGTACCGGTATCTGAAATTTATACAGGTTGTATCCTAAACACGAACATAATTAAATTAAACGGGTAAATTATTTTATATAAATAAAATCCACTTTCAATCAAAAATAATATATATTTCACATAACATTGCTTTTCTAGCAACATCCAAAATAACAAAAAGTAGGCCTACAAATATCAAAGCACATCAATCAATTACGGCCCGGACCATTTTCAGAACTTCAAGTTTGTCGGTACGACTTGACTTCCGCGTGAAGGTACCGGTAGGCCCTACGAATTGCCCTAACTGAAGGTATACGACTTGGCGAAGGTCAGGGGCGGATTCAGGATTTTTTGCAGGGGGAGTTTCTGAAATTTGCCTAGAAAGGTGACTCCTAAAATGTGTCGTCTGCGAAAAGATTTTACAAGCGGGGGGGGGGGGGGGGGGGGGGGGGGGGGGGGGGGGGGGGCTGACACACTTTCTCACCGTTGGTGGCGCCTATTAACCTCTTTGTTTTGTTCTCACCCATAGGCAAAATAAGACCTCTATTTGCAAGGCGTAGGCCTAGAGCCCTACAAGCAAAAAAACCACCCCGGGATCCGCGCCTGAAGGTACAACAATATAATACTCTAAACTCGTCTGCTTTCAAGATAATGCACGACGCCCACACGACGCCAATAATTCCCCTAAATAGAAGTCCATAGTCCCCGGTTTTAAAAATGCAACGTACACGATTGTAATTGTATCTACTAATGCACAGCAGCCGGCCGTCTGCTTCGCGTCCATTTTAGTTGTCCATTAGGGCGTCCCTTAATTTCATTTCGGCGATTGTGTAGTGTAGGACTCCTCTTTAGTTTTGATCAAATTAGACTGAGTCAAGGGTATTTTTTCTCAGTTCAAAATGACCCTTTCAACCTAAAGCAGACTTCTCTTAATTCTTTTGACATCTTTTTTTGGTAATTTTGAACAGTTTATTCCGGTAGAAAATGCAATTTTCTTACGCGTTTTACGGCAGTTGCCATGCGAATCAACGCGGTTGACTGCGTCGCGGTGATCGCCATCTCTATTTTCGCGTTGCGTTTTGTCGTCTTCATCGCCGCTTTACCCCAAAAACTAAAACCCTGCCATTTACCTACGGCATACCTGTTGGTTTGTAATGTCGCTAACTAGTTTGGCAGTTCCATTAACCTAAAAGTGGATTTTTGTTCCCTTATATGGAACTATATAGGGCCCTACACAACACAATCGCCTATATTTCTATATGGTTCTCATTTTTTGTTCGCCTTGAAGGAGGGTCGGTCAGTCGAAGCAAAAATAAAGATCTGGGTGGAAAAAAATTACGTAAGGCTAAATGAAATGATGCAAAGTGTTCAATGTACGATTGTCTTGTTCTGAATTTACTTCTATATCCACGATTTTTTTTATAAATGGGAACAAACATCTTTAGCAACTTCTGGCATAATTGAAATGAACAAAATGTAAATCTTGCACAATTGAAACATGATCCGTGCTGGATTACACTTTCTGTGTATGATTTTTAAATCAATTTAAAAGCAAACACCAAAACCCAATTTTGGCAACAAAGTTAAATGAAATTTTTAAAATGATTCATCTTGAGGCAAATTGAGAATTTTGATTAATTACCTGACTTTGGTTTTTCATTTTCTTTAATTAAATAGTTATTAAATACGTCACTTGCAGAGTTGTAATCAAGTCAATCGCAAGTCAGATCAAAAGGCAGATCACAAGTCAATCACAAGTCAGGTCACAAGCTACATGGAATGAACAATGACAAAGGAATGCTTTTGTTATTATAGTGTGTTTGAATAGCTTGTTTGATGGCTTGAGACCAGAATTGTGAAGTGACTTGTGAATTGACTTGTGGTGACTTGCGATTGACTTGATTACAACTCTCGCTCACTTGCAATTTCAGTTATGTGTTGAAGAAAAAAAATTGCTTTAATTAAGGACTTGAACAAGTTGAATACACGTTGGCCCCGATGTGTTGTGGACCATTAGTGCCCTGCTTAATAGAGTACCGAAGTGATGACGTCAATCAATGCAATGTTTGGAACCAGAATACATTCTAAACTGCATGTGTTTGGAACCATTGCCGCGGCAACTGACGTCAGACTTCGGTACCGGTACTCGTATACGTGTCTACTATTCATGTCCATGTACAAATTAAGTACAGGTACCTTGTGCACGAAAAGCTTGGCATAAATACTTCTGTTCGTGCCGCTGTGATTACAAGAGGTACACGTACGTAATATTGCACATTATTTTCAGCCTTTTTGCTCCACGAAATTCAATGGAAAGATATTATCTTTTTTGTAAAGGAATTCTCGGTAAGAAAGTCCAGACAGGGTTAGCTGGTTTTTTTTCTTCGGTCGGGAGCCAAAAATAGGGTCAGTCGAAAATGACAACCAAACAAATACATTTCTAAAAAGGGACGCCCTTACACGATTGAATTGGTCCGTCAAGACAACGCTGCCGTTTTCTCCTTGTCAAAAACGTGCCAGCGAAATTGTTCAATGAAGTGACGCGCGCCGTACGTGTACGCGGCGTGCATGCGAGACATGACCTGCTGTCTTTAAAAGCGTTTACCACACATTTTATACCTTTCTAGCATACATAAATGGGCTTTTTATCCAAGATAAAAGCCAAATACTGCGTGTGTGCGTGAGTATTTACATACCGGCAATCGTGGACTATGGACAAAAGAGTTAGGGCGTAGACAAAAGGTCCACGTTTGACCGAACGTCCACGATTAAACAAAAGAGGAACAATGGGAGGTCCGCGATTGCCGGTATTTACACACTTGTGTGTTTTTTTGGTTAATTGTTTGTGTATGTGAACAAAACTGTAAAAATAATTATGAAACCAATCTTCACCCCAACCATGGGCGTCGCCAGGATTTATTTCTAGAGGGGGGCAAAGCACTCACCAGAAAGCAGCAAAGGGAGAAATCACCGGCCGTTGAAAAATCGAAAGGGGAGGGGGTGCTGGACATCACTCGACACTTTGTTCAAGACCGCGATACATAGGCCTATTGTATATTAGGCACCTTGCAACAAGATTCGAGTGGTAAATATACATTCAATTGAGTACGACTTTGACTGCACACCTTGTTTTCTTTTTTATGTATTTTTTTTCTCCCTTTTATAATTTCCGGGGGGGTGCCCTCTTGCTCCCCCCACCCCCCGTCGCGACGCCCATGACCCAAACACGTACGGCCCGGCCGTACGGATTTACGCAAGTGCAACTATGTGGTATACATTTTGTTTATGTGTATGAGTGGTAAGTACGGAAGCGTATTTAGGACATGGCCAAAAAACTATTTCGCCCGGGCGGATTAGTATTTCGCCCGGGCGGATTAATGTCGAAATGGTGAAACCCGTTAGTATATGTTCCGATTAATCCGCCCGGGCGAAATAGTAATCCGCCCGGGCGAAATATTAATCCGCCCGGGCGAAATACTAATCCGCCTGGGCGAAATACTAATCCGCCCGGGCGAAATACTAATCCGCCCGGGCGAAATACTAATCCGCCCGGGCGAAATAGTGGGCGCGAAATTTTTTTGGCCATGTCCTAAAGACGCTTCCGTAGTTATGAGTGTATGACCGTAAAAATTATCCGTTTTCTGCTTTTAATACTCGGTTGGCGTATTTCATGTGCATTAATCTGGTACCTATATTTGCCTCATTTAAAGTGCAGTGAGTTGAAAAGTTAAATAGAAAAATGACGGCGCCACTTAAACTTCACGTAAAATTGGTGGGCAGGTAGATATTGTCACTTGTACGAAAAATCTATGAATGATTTTTTCTTTGTTTTTTATTTTTGGTAAAAAAACCCGTGTTTTTGGAGTATGCCATGTACTTTCTCTTCGTGAAACCTAATAGCGTATATTATTATGGCTGAGAAGGGCAAAATTGCCAGAAAATGGATTTTGGGTTTTCACGAAGAGACGAATTCGAACTCTGTTGGGCAAAACGGGCCATTTCTCGTGCAACCAATTTACACCTATTTTCCAAAACAAAAACACAACCAAAGCAGAATACCCAACAGCGCAGCCCGTAGTAAGTATTTAACAACTCGACAAAGGGAGTTTTTCTAGTGTGTCTAAGACTTTTACGAAAGTTATTTTCATGATTGGATTTGACTAGTACCGAAGTGATGACGTCCCTACAAGTTTAGAATCAGCATAAATAAAGGAACCGTTTCAAAATCACGACTTAGTGTTAACAAAAGACAACCATTGTAACCGTGCTCGGCCTTAAAGCCACGCTAGACGTTTCTTTTAACCAGTTGTCATGCCAACTGACATCACTACCCGGTGCTCTAATTGTATAAGATTATGTTTTGGCCTGTAACTACAAATCTTACCCTGGTACAGTGCTTCGACCGATAGCTCGCAGGCGTAGTACAGCTGCGTGTCACACACGGCTGCTTCCCAGCTCATCCGAAACCGGGTAGTCAGGTCCGTGTTCAGCATGAGACAGTTCCGCGTACGTTGGCTTGGGTATGGTGGGTACCACGTCGTGATGAAGTTGGTGGGATCGGTACCCCAGACCCAACGGCCCTCGGTACGGTGGTCGTTCCCGCTAGACCAGAACCCACCCGGGTTATCCGGGGACCGACGCGTTTCTGTATAGAAAAAAATGTGAGCCAACCAGGGTGAGCCAACCAGCCACAAAACCCACCCCACCCCATTGCACCCTAACCCTTTTTTAAAGATAAGAAATTCCTTTGATTAACCGAAGTTGTTGGTGAATTATGGACTCAGTTTTGAAGACAAAGTCATGTTTCGGTTGGCCATTTTCGGACGTATTATTAGGAGCTACATTTTATGAAATTATTTATGTTGTCTGACCAGGCTGAGCTGGGAAACTACAATAAAGTGTTTCTGTGAAGAAATATGACGCATTTCAAATGAAAACATTTTTTTAATATTGTACATTGATGACCAAGATAATAAAGAAAAAATGCCCTTCACTTCCCGCTAATCTATCAATCACATGGTAACGAAAGACTAAAGAAACCATCGCGAGACTAGTTGTTTGGTATCAAGACGTTCACATACGAACTTCACAATCTTCGTGAAATCGTGAGACGTGCACGCTCTTTTGGAAGATGCTTTTTAAATTTCGCGCTATAAATGTTTGCAAATGGAGTAATAACACGGTTCGATTCTTAGCTGTCGTGTGTTATCAGTTTACTTTCTACTGATGAGTTAGTCATGGCTTTACATGCATATTAGGACCAAATCACGGACTTAATGCATGTGGTTGGTTTTCAACCAATATTTCATTTTATTTTTACCGAAAAGCAGCCACATTGTGATCTTCTATATCATTAAAAAGGCAAAATGGAAATTGACAGTTTGAACGTGCTCTATTCAATACGTGCTAGCCACAAAATTGTCGTACGCAAGGAACAACCACACTCTGGTTGACGAGCTGCGAGGCACGTGAGTCGATACAAATGGAGAAATCTTCTCTTTGAAATCATCCCAAGTGTCTTATAAGTACCGGACTTTGGCGCCGCTGATGCAAGAAATCTGAACATTTTTAGAGTGTGGCTACACATCTTTGCTCTCCTCCCAGACACACATTATACTATGTATTTAAAATGCTTGTGTTTGTTTATGGCAGTCGCCCAATACAAGGCTAAAAGTCACTCTAGATAAAGGGCTACAACAGAGGCGGTGGAGTTGACCACATTTTAGGTTGCCAGCCCCACTACACTTATGGTTTTCCTGGGTCCAGATCTTCAATAGATACCAAAGAAATGATCCCAGGTTTCTCATGACTGGAGTGACCCCAAGTGAACTCCTTCTTGAAAAGCGACTATACCACTTCAAAATAGAATGTATCATTGAGGATTACAAAAAATATGAATGGAATAGACCGACGGCTTCATATGGAAATTAAAAAAAGAAAAAAATGTGCCTTCCGAAATCTCCACGCGGCAGCTCGAAGGGTTAAACAAGTGTGTTATATCAATTAAAGAATGAGTCTTTCAGGAGCACGTGAAAACAGTATAGGTCTGTACCCCCACCCCGTGCTCCCCGCTGGAGATTGAAATTGCACGCAAAACTCTCACGTCCATTGTATTTTCACCCTGAAGTGCCCCCTAGGAATAAATGGTGCCCCTGTGCCACCCCACCTACAAATCGGCCCTCTATTCTCCACCGCTGAACAATCTCCGATGGGCTCTCTTGGAATGGGAGTATCTTGTTTATCCTGGGTAGCCTGATCGGTTAATAATTAGAGTTAGTTATGAAACTAGATTTCAGATTCAGGAGCGCTGTGTTACGATGACGTAGCCCACTCTTGCTTGACCATGAGGGCAGATCACTTTCCATTCATTCCAATCACATTCTGCAAAACGGATGTTTACCTGTCACCTTCCTTTACAATCTGAAATTAAATTGGACTTGTCCGGACAAAAAGCCCGCTCGCCTCGTTTGTAATCATTTTCGCCATGTGTGCCCGTGCGAGGAGCACTTATCCTTAATCAAGAATATACAAACGAATTTACCACAAATCGTGGCATATTATAAAGACCTTGACCGGATAAAAGTACTTTGAATGGAATAAATAATTGAAAAAAAATCACGTGCGTGTTTGTGATTCTAAATAATAACAGGAAACAAAACACTCCCCATAAAAAATACACTCTAAAACAGTTTCAACGCAAAACAGTTAAACACAACTTTCCATTGTACTTTAAAAGAATCTAGCCCGTGCCTATAGGTTGCGTGTGTACCGGTACATGTATACCTATTTTAATCGTGGACGTTGGACACTAGAGGACAATAGGGTCCACGGTTGAGTTATGGTCCACAGTGAAAATCGTGTACAATACCATCGAGGTTCATTTCCAAAACGTATGAACAGTAGGAGGACAATAGAAGGCCCACGATTGCAGGCATACACAAGTTTGGGTGTTGGGTTGTTTTTGCATTCAATTGGGGACCTTTAACAATAGAGGACAATAGGGTCCCCGGTTGAGAAAAGTCCCTGTTTGAAAACAGTGTACAAAACCAATGAGGGTCCTTGCCAAAAAGTTAAAGTATGAACAATAGGAGGACAATAGGAGGTCCGCGATTGAAGGTGTTTACAGACTCATGTGTGTGGGGATGCTTATCAACATTTTCCGGATCGGACCAAATTAAAAAATTGTTGTAAAAACGTGACCCCAATTTTGAGGGGCCCGGAATTTTTTTTGAAAAACTGACGGGATGGTCTACTTCTTCAGTGACAGCGCTTGCTATTCCTCCAAACAATGCAAATGACAGTACCAACCGCCTTGATCGATTAAAAAATAAATAAAATAACGAGCAACAAAATGAAAAATAATTTTATTTCTTTGGGGAGGGGGGAGTCATTACTTTCCTGTTTACAATTGAGCAAAAGCTGAAAGAATTCACTTGCATCGTTGGTTAAAATGAAAGTCCCCTCCTATACCTCCAAAAATGCCATTAAAAACAGGAAACAAGCCCCAAAGAAATCTCTTAATTTTTAACCGCTTGAAACCAGTGACAGAATCAAACGGTTTGCCTATAATATCGATTGCAGTAATTTTTCACCACTATGATTTTAATTCGTCAAATAAACCAAAAAGGGTCACTATGATTTTAAATAGAAACCAGGTAAAAAATAGCCCAACCCAAACGGGGACACATGCCAATGGAGGTATTATTGTTCTATCTGGCGAAGTGGTGCTGCAATTTTTACTGCAGTCTAATATATATCCATGCTTGAGCAAATATTACCCCGATCGATATACCTTTATATCTGCTCTAAATATTGCCTGCCGACCTATACACATGTTGATTCTGAACTCACTGTGCAAACGATGCTCTTTGATGGTGTTTTCAAAGAAGGATCTCTCCTCCGGAGTATCCATGGCAACCAAGGATGCACCCATGATACTACATGCTATCGTGGCTTCCTCCCATGTTTTCCGCTGGGGGATCAGCTTGTAGCATGACCCGCCCTGGCACACAGAGAGAGATCGGTCACTATCCGGACCTGCAGACAAGAGAGCAAGCAGACGAACAGACAAGATTTGACTGGAGGCACGGCCTCTGAACTATCAATTTACTAACAAACGAACATAGCGAGCCCCGTTTTAGCTATTGTTCTTAAGCTCACTTAAACTAGAGCCTGAACTTTAAGATATACTGTCCGTATACTTTTTGAAAAATGGTGGCTTTTTTCTTCTAAGTTCTAAATATTTTCCTCTATTATATTTCCTCTATTATATTTTCCTCTAAATATTTTCTTGGTTGCTTCGCGCATGTAATACACACAGAGATACGCCCGAATTATTATCGGGTCGCAAATAATTCGACATTTGTAAAGTAATTACTCGGTAACTAAATGATGGTGGATTTTTTTCGTTCCATGTCTCATTTATAAGTAAGTAACTATATTAACAATGCAAATGCAGGTAGGGCAGGGCAAAGCGGACACATGTATGGTGTATAGAGTGCCGAAGTGTGACGTCAGTTGGCGCGACAACTGAGTCCAAACAAATGGAGATTTCGACTGTTCCTTTGTTAACGGTCAGTCATGCAACACATTGACACAAAATAACAAAAGTATTCTAGTTCCAAACACTGCATTGACGTCATCACTTCGGTACTCTATAGCAAGGGTGGCTGCCGGACCCACCCAGAATAATCGGCGACCAAAACGATGGCCCATCCAAGTGGCAAATTTCCCAGTTTAATGCCAAACACAATTAATGAAGACCAAAGCCGTCCTCGTACGATTGTGAAGCGCTACGCGAAACTCGCCAACTCGCTTGTCCCCAGCCCCCCCCCCCCCCCCCCCCCCCTCTGACCAGCACGCTAGGCGATCAACAGTGGCGTAGCTAAGGGGGGCGTGGGGGTCTCCCCCAGTCCCCCTCCACTGAAAATTTCGCAAACGCAGAAAATAATAGTATAATAAAGAAAAACACTATGAGCGCCCCCCCCCCCCCCCACTGTAACATCCACCCCCACTCGCCCCCCCCCCCCCCCTCCCTATACAGCCCTGGCTACGCCGCTGGCGATCAACCCCAGCTTCCTTTTCCTTCAAAATCAGCCACGTGCCTTGGGTTGGGAACGGGAAGAATAAGCCACTTTGGAGTTCCAATTGCGCATGCGCACATCACGATTCACTTCATTTTTTTTTACGGCATTGTGGTTTAGAAGTTTTGTCAGCCTTATGCTCCAACTTTTGTGTGAACAAAAGTTTCCATATTTATTTTTGTTTAAACGAAAAATTGTATAATGCGGATTCGGTTAACGCGTCCCTCGCAGACTTGTGTGCAATTATCTGCTTTGTTTATCTCCCGAAACCAAATCGTTGAATCTGATGTGCAGTTGAATTTCCGAAAAGGCTGATGGCCATTGGATTCCTCAACAATTTACAGGTATGCTGTTCGTGCCTTTTTGAGTTTCATCCTCAAAAACGTTATTATTCTTTTTTTAATGGCTATTTTTCTATCAATACAAAACTATTCACGTTTGAATGAGACATCTAATGAAGAAAAGAACACGCCCACTTCAGTTATCGAATAGTATCTGTTATTCTGCAAAATCGATATTATTTACGGCCCGACAATACTTCGGGCGTTTATTTGCGTGCATTCAATAGGTGAAAGCAACCAGGAATACATGCACGCCTTTCTTTAATATAGAGAGTTGCAGACACCAAAACTGGAAAATGGCGGGAAATATGGAACATGTTAAGAAAATACTAAGAAGAAAAGAAAATATGAAGCTTTGTGAAAAGCACGGACACTTATGTGTATAAAGAAGAATTATAGATAAGATTTGAAGGTTTGCATGGTGAAGGTAGCAATGAGGTAAAGATTTGCAGTAGCACCATGTGGCTAAAGAGAGAGTTGATACCGCAAATCTTTACCTTAAAATGGGTGCGTTCGATTAGCTGAATACACGTATATTTAAAGTGAAACTTACACGAGACCGTTCTATTAGTCATCACGTGATACTCGTGTCTGCCCCGGTGTCAACCACCACTACCCCAGCTCTAACGAGCGGGTCTCTGGTGGCTGCCCGGGTGTAATGACGTCACCGACTAGCTGAAAACGTAAACATGGCGAGGGAACTCGAATTCGACGCGAGTAAATGTACAGATTGTGACACAAATTGGAAAACAAAGAGTGTATTTTCCTGACATTGACAAAACTTGGCGACTAGACTGTGTGCAAATTGTTAATTTTTATAATTACATGTATGTCGGCCATGATGGTCACGATTTTGTCAGCAGCGACAGTGAGCCTGTGTTTACCTTTTTTTGTTAAGGTCCCACCCTAAACGACCATTGACCTTAGTTTCCCCAGAATTCCTAGGCGAATACACGTATAACTGCACCGTTCGATTAGCCTAATTTCGTGGCTTCCCCGCGGTGTAACCCCGTGTTTTAAGACTAAGTGTAAGCTAATCGAACGCAACCATTGTTAAGAATAAATACCGTGATTCCTGCGGGTTCCCGCGATAATTACACCAGTAGCTGGTGTTCCCGCGGATTCCCGCAGATTCTCGCGGATTTCCGCGGGTTACAATGGTAAATTCAGCCTCGAGACTTCAAGTTAACAGCTATAGCGTCTCGCATTGTTTTTCGTCACGATGTGTATACATGTGTGACGATAGGCATAGCTCCCGCTTACTGTCTGCCAGTGGCGTAACTGGGTGAAATTTCGGATGGGGGGGGAGGGGAACCTGGGGGTGCACACATTTTTTCAAGGGGAAACTGAAAGTACATGAACTACAGCTTGTTTAATTGTTTGTACATTTCAAGATTTTAAATTGGGGAGGGGGAGGGCACTAGGGGGACGGATGTCAGCTGGGGGGGGGGGGGGGGGGCACCCCGTAGTTACGCCACTGCTGTCTGCTATATATGGAACAATGCTGAAACAAACGACAAATTCAGCTTCAAAACCTCCCAAGTTGAACACCGAACACGATACGCAACATTTCACACGTTTTGTTAAATCTGAAATACATTATGACAATATGAATTATGGTGATTCATGACTCGTTCAATTAAAGCACACCACCCTGGTCAGTGCCATTTGTTTTTGTTAAAGATGACCATGGTTTCTTCAATTATAATCTCTAGCATTGCTGAGTACTCACGTAACATATTGACGCAAGTCCCATTGTTCTGGCACGGATTGGAATGGCAAAACACGCTGTTGGGATCCTCGGTGGCGGAAACTAGACCAAGGGAAAAAAATGTAAAATTCGATTATGGATTTCTATGTTATTGCATGGTCTGGATTTCCATTTCCCCCCAAGCATTTACGAGACTTAAAGGTAGTGTACACAATTGGTAATCCTCCATTTTTTTTTACTGAATTATTACGAAATACCTTACTAGACTGTAAGTTAATAGCAGTCTCAATCATCCTGTGAAATTTATATTGTTTTCCAACGATTGTTACGCGTAACAATCGTTGGAAATAGTCTAGTAATAATCTATAAGTTACTTCGTTTTGTCTAAAGTATGGTCAGGGAACCAGACTACTAACAGATTTGTTCTCTTTACGCAGACTATACTGTTTTCCCCAGCATGCACACAAGCTGTGCACTGTACGTGGTTACCGGTTAGCGCTGAAAGATGTAACATGGATATTCATATTCTCTTTATTCTTAACCAATCAAACTGCACCATAAATAGATATTCATATTTCCTTGACTCTCTTCGCCAATCAAAGTGCTCCGTCCAACGAAAGTTGCAGATTGTTCAAGTCGGTAATCATTGTTCTCCATTATACAGTCTGTATAATGGAGATCAATGTCGGTAAGTGACAGTCGACGCACACGCATCTTGGGGCCGAGGTTGCACAGAACGTTCCCACATGTTATTATACCGCTCGCTACACGTAACCCCTGGAAAGGGCGGGTGTAAGTATTATAATACGCGGCGGCGCAGGCGGACTAAAGCCTACCAATTACCGACTTGAATTTAAGTCTAACAAAACTTGAAACAGGTCACTAATACAGTATTTGACAGCACGCTATAAAATACTAACCTCCAAATTCATTTATTTCTCAAAATTACAGCAAAAGCCAATCGTGTATACTACGGTACCTTTAAGAAAAAGCAGCTATTGGCCTAATGAAAAACATGTAAAGCTTCTTCATAGCGCATTATCTTGTGCCCTAGTTTGTGTATCTGTGTTCTGTTACAGAGTTGGAGCGACACAACCCTCTTGAGTTTTAGAACACTGTTTCGTTTTATTTATAGGCAGCCCTGTACTTTCCTTGTTTTGTTCTTGGTTAAATTTGTAATTGTATATATTATGGTATTATTTCATTGTCTTTAATTACAAAACAAATTTACATGAATAAAGTAACATTTATAGTAGTATAAAACAAACGTCACTGCATTCGGTGTATCAATCCAACATATTAAATTGTGCCATACGTTCAGTACCGTATATGATCCCACATGCTTTTGATTTAACACAACAGTTCTTGTAACGTATAGCGAAAAGAAAGGGAAAATGCTTACAGCAACAATAACTGACACAATAAATTAAAGTCGATAGTAAAAAACGCTAAATATTTGGCCTCGATTCAGAACAATGTCCAATATCGTTCACCTCATTGGCCAAAAGTTGTCATTAAGACGGTAGGTTTGTTAGTTCCAAGTCAAACTTTTCTTCAATCAAGTAAAAAGGCCTTTACCTACATTTCAGAATACAGACCTTGTCATGCGTAAGAAACGGGATCAAGGTAAAGAAGATTATTCAGTCCTGAATCTTTTGTCACTTAGCCCGAAGGTAAACCAAACTAGCTTCATCATGGACATCAACCAAAAGAAACACTCTCGCCCGCGGGAAGAATCAATACGGCGGGGAGCCAATGAAAGGGTGGGTTTTGTTGACTTTTAATTTCTCAATTTCGCGGATTCAAAATGGCGGCATTGTGCGATGGAAAAAGTGCAGGAAGCGCTTTGTTGATGGGAAAACATGGAGTGTTGTGGAGTGACTGCGGGCGGCAGGAAGAAGAGAGACCTTGCCGTGGATTCATTTCCTGAGCGGCAGAGTCGCTCTCCGTCAGAAAGCTGGGCATGAAGATTGCACGCAGGAGGTCACAGCATTTACACCCTGCATTGGTACTAAACAGCGCCCGCTAGTGTTCACAGAAAATTGAATCGGTAGTGACCTTCGTGGCCTTCTTGCGAAGCGTGCTAAAAATCGCAAAGCTAGGGAGTCCAAATAATTAGCGAGCGAGGTTAGGGGCCGTCCATAAAATACGTACGCACAAAGGGGGGAGGGGGGTGGGGGGGTTGTTGACCTTGCGTACACCATGCGTACACCATGCGTACAAGGGGGAAGGGGCGTCCAAGCCAATGCGTACCGTACGCAACCAAAAATTTGCTTTTAATGAATTGTCATGAAATCAATGTAGGCTACTATCTCATATAAATAACTACCAGGACCAGCTTTTGTGCATACAAAAAAGCAATTATAACACAGTACCCTTCACCCCAACCAAAAGTAAATTAGTCTTCCTAGCGCCACCGCCAGCCAACTCCGGCCTATTTTTAGACCGCAACAAAAAGACTGCTTTATAAACCGGCAGTATACACCGGAAACGTATACATGTACTTGTATCAATTTCACCGGCGTGCTGTCTGGAGGTAAACAAAAGAACACAAAGTTATACGTCTTGTATATCAACTGCCTCTTGTTCAAACACATATTTTTGTGAAAAGCGGTTTTCACTATCTCGATAAACCACTCATGAAACGTCAAGAGCAAACTATGCAAAAAATAGTGTATCAGGATATTTTGTTTTCCTTTTTTGGTTCATGACATCATTGACTGCTGGTTTGGTTCAAAATATATCACTGTTCAATCATTTCCAGGTCCGTTAATAAAAATATTTGCATTTTTTTCTGTCAACATTTGGTGATTTATTTCAGTCTTTGGATGGGACATGCGAATCATACTACTACAGCAGGTGTACTGTGACGTTGAATGATGCTAGAATAGGGTAGTCTGAGAAGTCAAAAAGAGATATGGAATGTGTATGCGTACAGGGGGAGGAGGGGGGGTTGGAGCCACTGCGTATGCCATGCGTACGGGGGGGGGGGGGGAGGGGGGTAAAAAGTCGGCATTTTGTGCGTACGTACTTTATGGACGGCCCCTATAGCGAGTCATCGCTCGAACTTCGCGATAAACTGGCTGATTTTATACATATTGAAATAATAAATCTAAAATATTTGAAATTGATATGTATTCCTGATCTATACACCATCTAATCGGTTTTTTTTATTCTTCTGCGTTGGACATGTGTTTCCACGATTTTGCCTGCCCATGCACACATTTCGTGTAGGGGCCCTATAGCGTATTGACTACACACGCAAAACATTGACCGATCAGAAATGACCCATCTTACGAAATTAATAATTACGCTAAATAGATACGTTATGTACCAAAATAATCCTGAATAAATATGCTTCCTAGACAACTATTTCATTAATTACCAATTTGAGTGAAAGTGTTAAAAAAAACAAGCAATATTTTCTTCCCTTTTCTCGAAACCGCACTGAGAAAAATTATACAACCCACGTTTTGTTTTTAGCTGTCTAGGTGGACTCGTATTTTTGCCCTCTCCTGAACTCTTCAGATCAACCCTTCCGATACTCTAACATTGCGAAACGGTATTTTTTCAAGATTTTTAGCATGCCTTTTAATTACGACGTTGGGTAGCTGAGGATTTTTGTTATTGCTGGCCAATCAGCGATGCGTATTAGCTCTGTGGTGACGCTGTCGGCTAGTATGCAGGCGGTGAATAGGCAGTGTAAATGCTGTGAGGTCGAAAACGAAGATTGTCGTTTAGACCTACTCTTTAATGTTTCATTTCATGATAAAAAACTTAGAAGCTCATTGGGGACGACTGTGGCTGTAACTTATCTAATGGAGTTGGACAAACTTTGCCCCACAGGAATGTGCCATAGATACGTGGCTGTGAACGTACAGGCAAGGTCTCTACGTTGCGATGGACGAAAAGGGGAAATATATTAATTTACTTGATGTCTTTTGACACTAAAACTAAAAACAGCTGCGCCCTATCCGTCCTTTTGAGTAGTATTAACCTGAAAAATAAATTTTCAAATTGAATTGCTAATTTGTTGGCTTTAGATAAGTTAAGAGCTTTCAATCAGACATTCCACAAAAAAACGGCCAGCGATAGTAACAGATGAAGTTTTTGAAAATTTTGAAAATTTTGAATTAGGAGCGGGACGCTCCTAATTCCTACAGTATTAATGTATATCAATCACGCGTAACACATCATATTTTAGGAAGACCAAATAGGGTGCACATACAGTCTTTTTTCGTTCAAAACTGATAATTCTTCAGTCAGATGATTTTTTTCAGAGATTATCTCTGTATGTCAACATCTTACCCTGGAGATTGCGTCACCCAGAGAAAAAATTTCTCGGTATCTCAAGTCAGATGGCAACGCTGGAGCTCCGTACAAATTCAAACAGAAGATAATTATTTCATAAAAAGTAATATCTACGTAACGCTGCCTAATAGAGGTATCAGTGATAATTCTGCCATTTTACGCTGATCTGCGAAGTTATAAACTTGGTTGCCACAATACTTTGGAGCCGGATGGGAATTTCCCCTTGTTTTCCCCCCAAAAGTTTTTTTTTTCGCGGGTTTTTCGCCCATCCCGTAAATCAGCAATATAGGCCTCTACTGGAGAGTTGAAAAGTTAACCGTAAATATATTTATATGTGTAAATAACACGTTTATATTTAACTGTCGTTTTTCATAAATACTTTTCTATTGTTAGGTTACTCGTGGTTTTGCATGCATGTCTTATTTGGGGCCAAATTTGAGGCTACATTGCCTGATATCAATTTTTAGCCAAGACTTTTCATTTTTACGGAAAAGTAGCCACATTTTGATCTTATATCTTTAAAAAGGCAAACATGAAAATCAACAGTTAAATATGAACGTGTTAAATATTCTTGTATTTGTTTAAATATTTTGTATGTGTGTAAATATTCAGTTTTAACTAAAAGTATGCAGGGCCCCAATGGAAACCAGTTTTAAACTGTTTGGGCACACCCTGGGTAAAAAAAATGTAATAAATAAATAAATAAATAGAGGTTACTTTAGTACAACGCCGTCGGGCTTACAAGATATTAAATTATTAACTCGAGTGGTGTGCATTAGAGATTGAAATTATAATATCATTATGTAGACAAATTGGATTATTCAAAGCAAAATAGTCTCTTAATTTCACAAACGACGGTGCCTTTTCATGCTCGGCCGCGCCAGCTCGGTCGGAGTGATCTGCGCATTGTATTTAAGGTATGGTGAGGTAATTGGCTTGCAACATGTTCGCTTTGTGAGGTCGTTTAATGAAAAGGCATAAGAACTTTTCATAAATGATCGATGAAGCCTGCAACAATGTACTGTGGATGGAAATACTGCATTTGTGAAATTAGAGAGAACAAAAAGGAACTGTAAGGCGAAGTAAAAAATAACATGTTTAGCGTCCCCGCCCGCTTCCTTTTTGGGGCGTTTATTTTTACCAATGAAGAATGATGTGAAACCCCCCCCAAAAAAATGTCAACCGATCCATCGGAAAGTAAAATACAAGCTCACTAAAACTATTAAAACCACTGTAAACATGTTCAATTCTGTTGTCCAACATGTCTCTTTCATTTTTGTGTGTCTTAGAACAGTTGAAAAACCCACGGTTGTCGGAAATTTTTAAAATAATAGCGGCCATCTTAAAAATAAAAAATAAAAAGCCCCCCCCCCACCCCTCCTTCCTTAAAAAGAAAAAAACCGGACGCTAAACATGTTTTTTTACTTGGCCTAAACGTTTCAAGTCGGTTTTGTGAGTTTGGTTAAATGACACGAGAACTTTTCGTAAATGAGTGATGAAGCCCAACGATGATGTAGGCCTATTATATACCCAGCACGATATGGGACCAAGGGGTCTCCCCCTCCTCTTGTCCCTATACCCTGTACACACTCCAGACAATTGTTACCTAACACATCCCCCGGGTGTCTAGAAAGGGATTCCGGGAACACAATGACCAACACAAAAGAGGGGAGAGGGGGTCCCTCTGTTCCCTATCTTGCTATAAATGGTGAATATGAAGACTCCGTTTTTGAAATTGATGTTATTTCTTGTTTATTCCGGAGAACCCTTCAGTGTAATCTTTTCGCGTAAATTTTGGGGGTTAAAATAACACCAGCAAGTAGATTTAGTTTGTTTTTTGTAGTCTGTAATTGCGAAAATGAAACACCAAGCTTGATGTTATTCCAAATTTAGGTGTTGCGTAATACCAATTGCCCAAAATAGAAACACCATAGCAGAATTGTTAAATTAAAATCAATTTTGTTTTAACAATTAAACACCAAGGAAGGCTCAATTGACACCAGGGTTTTCTCACGAAATGCTTGGTTTGGTGTTAATCTTAATTCCGGGACTCGAGATAATGCACACTAAAATCCTTGCCCAAATAAACACCAAGGACGGGTTAAATTTTACACCAACGGTGTGCGTTCATGACATTGTAGGCATCACAGCTTTGCTGTGCAACAGCTATAAAGGAGACGTTGTTACAGGTTTTAACCCTGAGAAAATGAATTAAAGAGAAAATTGCCAAATAGGTTACAAGATAAGTGGCGAAACTATGGGGGGGGGGGGGCACACGCGGAGGGCGAGTCCCCCCTCCCCCACTGAGACCTGTGCCCCCGAGTGCCGCCTACTTGGGGATTACAATTGTGCACTAAAAGTTAAGCCTATATACGGTATTATTTTCTCTAATGGTATGGTTTGCGGTCCGGAGAGGAAAAATTAGAAATTTCTATCGGCTCCATTAGGCCCCTACATGTACTTGCTCTCCTTTTACTGTAATCTGAAAAGGGAGAGGGGTTTTGAAGTGGTTTTTAAAAAATGCGCCCAGCTAGATATATACGCCACCGCTGGGCCTCGCTAAGCAGCGGTGGGTAGTCGTATTGGGTGAAAAAATCGGTGCATCGCGAGTCTCCACCCCCCCCCCCCCCCCCGCCCCCCGCATGCAAACTGGACCCCAGTTTACGACATTGTCGACAACTTTCCCCCACCAGGTCATCGGTTGAAGAAAGTATGACGTGAATATCGGACTCCCTG
The DNA here is from genome assembly GCA_037893225.1 of Hippasteria phrygiana. Lineage (NCBI taxonomy): Eukaryota > Metazoa > Echinodermata > Asteroidea > Valvatida > Goniasteridae > Hippasteria > Hippasteria phrygiana. The sequence goes on along the minus strand of JAZGUH010000609.1, from coordinate 630,352 downwards.
AAAATCTGACTTGTTAGTTATACCACGCATACTCAGTAGTATCGTGGTCCTGAAGGCAGAGATGTAGTCGAGTCCATCACAAGTCCCTGCAAGTCCCTGCAAGTACATCACAAGACCTCCAGTCCTAATCCCAATCACAAGCTATTCAAATGAGATTTGACAAAGGCATTCCTTTGTCATTGTCCATCCAGTTACTTGTGATCGGCTTTATGAAAGGACTTCTGACTGGGATTGCGAAGGTACTTGTGAAAGGACTTGCAGGGACTCGACTCCAACTCTGCCTGATGGGACATCAATCATTATATCGCAGATTTCTGCTATTAATGAGCTAATGACGAGTCGTTTTAAGAGTTTAAGAAACTGCGTTTTATGGACAAAACTGCCTCAAAGTGGAATTTTAATACATAATTCAACTGATACTGCATGGGCAGGCCCTATTTATGAGGGCGTCAAATCCGCCCACTAATTAGCTACTAATAACGAGTCCCCATTTTCGTCCGAAAAAAATGCAGTGAAACTGCGTTTTCTGATCAGCACCGCCACTTTAAACTGGGGACTCGTCGTTAGCCCTTTAATTGAGATTTGCATGGTAAAATGCAGTATACCTACTGTCCGAAACGTTGAGTTCCCTCCGGTTCTTTTCAGAACCACACATGCTCACAAAAGAAATTTATTATACATGGTACTACCGCAAACCAGTTACCTTATAGCCCTCTAATTATCAGTTAATTAGTGGGCGGATCTGGCCTCCTCCAAAATCCACTTTGTGTAAAGTATGTGAGGTACATTTACTTTTAAAGCGACAGTGTTGTCAACAAATTCCAAAATGCAGTTTTCTGCACTTTTGAATGAAAAGATCTCATTAGCCCTTTAATTAGAAGCTAATTAGTGAACGTAATCGGTCTTCTCTAAATTTTGAGCAGGTAGAATATATTCGTTATTTAGACTAAAAAGCTAAAAAGGTGTAATTTTGCTAAAACATTAAACATTCTGTTGATGGAACCCCCCAAAAAGCACACTTTGTTTACCACCTTTAACTTGATGCGTTTGAGATTCTGAGTCTGCGGCTGAATCCACGGGCGAAATCTGCAAAGATATGTGCGATAAAATGTGCGACATCGCAGAAATCTGCGCAAATCTGCGACATCGCAGAAATCTGCGATGTTTGATGTCTCTTCAGGGCATCGGATATAATTGGAATCTTCACCTGTGTTTGTAAAAAATCTAAATTCTATTGTGGAATTGTTTGACTAAAACATGGTCAAGAAAGTGTATTTTTGGACTAAACACTGCAATTTAACCTGACTTTTGTGAACACAAATTTCCTCATTTTCAGCGGCGGCGATTTCTCGTCAAGGTTGGGAGGGGGGAGAAAATAGCGCACAACCAATAACAACTTTGACGCGCTAGTTTTGCAATGACGTCACCCTTATTGTATTTGTTTAATATGTTTTTTTGTTATCAACCACGAACGAAGTACTATTGGGATGCTAAAAATAGGTAAATTTTATACTTACCTCTTGAAATACAAACAACAAATATTGGAGATTACATATCCATCCCTGACCAATACTTTTTCGGAAGAACGCACAATCAGTTCAACTGTTATTAGAGAGATCATGTAATCGACAATTTTGTATTTGGTGTCTCTTGTGTCTCCTGGGAAATGTTTGAAAATACATGTTGATGTCTGTGTGTTTTTGGTGCACACTGGGGCATGTAAAAGTCAATGACCCATGGTAAAATATTGGGGGGGGGGGGGGGGAAGGACACTGCCATAGCCGTCTCCTCCACAAAAAGATATTGGGGGGGGGGGTGGGCGTGTCCCCCCGTCCCCCCCGGGATCGCCGCCCATGCTCATTTCTGATCGGTCGTGCAATTGCTACGTAATGAGCGGCCTTTTACAGGTTTACCCGTCAAATGTAACGCGCAGTCCATTTACGGTTACTCACAGTGAATATTTACAATGCTTTTCACCGTAAAAAAATACGGGAATTTTTTACAGAGGTGTTTAGGAAGTCTAACATGGAAGAAAGAGGGGTGGTAATTAATGGGAAACATTAACAGACCCAAGATGTGTAGGTGATGTCGTTTTAGTGACAACATCAAAGAAAGCTATAGTGACTGTAAAATTAGGGAAGTTCTATCAAACGCGTACCGTTTGCTAGAACCATAATATGGTTCTAGCAAACGGCACGCGTTTGATATGATAGAACTTGTTTTTGCGGTGCGGGTTCGCGTCGTGCGATGAGACGAATAATTCAATGCACGTGATCGACGATCCACATGATCAGATGGCGAGGATTTATTTCAGGCGTTGTATAAAACTAAATATATGACAAACTTTGAAACTGAAGAAGACATTACCGTACATGGTCATCAGTTAAAGTCAACAGTTACAAATACCTGAGATAAACTTTGGAAATGGCTGATACCACAAGAGCAGAAATCATACCGTGGACCAAGGCAGGTTGGATGAGCTTTGGAATGTACAAAGACATTTTGACTGACAACATATCAATGTCACTTCGGCGAAGTATAGGCCTACAACAAATGTATTCTTATGCATGACCTATGGATCGAGTAGAAACACCAAAGAGCTCAACCAAAAGCTGATTACAGCGGGCAATGGAAAGGAAAATGTTACATTAAACTTTAGTTTTACAAGATAAAGTCAACCACAAGAAGATAAGACAGAAAACCAAAGTCAGTGATATCATTGAGAAGGTTAAGGAGACATGCAAAAATTTAAGATAACAGATGGACGAATAAACTAACAGAATGGCATCCACGAATAGGCAAACGAAGAAGATAGACAAAAAAGAAGACGGAGAGATGACATCACAACATACATGGCAACGGCTACACCCAACGTTTGTACAATAGTCAGCTTGTTCAACCTTTGGGTAATTTTTCACGTAATTTACCAACTGTTGTATAACCACAGCGGTTGTTTAACCCCACTTTAACCAACAATTGGTTTGTGCACAGCCGTGGTTATACAACAGTTGGTAAATTACGTGAACAATTACCCAAAGGTTGAACATGTTGACTATTGTACCAACGTTGGGTAATCCGTTTGCCCAACTTTCTAACACCTACATTTTGTACATCGACAGGAATAGCTATAGACTAATCTAACGAACAAAATTAGAAGCCATCTTTGGGTACCCAATCGCGCGCGCGTCATACGCGTGCTTACATTTGAGGCGCGTGTTTACTTTGGCAATCCTATTGGTCAAAGGCGCACTGAGTGCGCGCGTATGACGAGTGCGCGTGTATGGTACCGCTCGATTGGGTACCCAAAGATGGCTTCCAATTATGTTCGTCGGATTAGTCTATAGACACAAAGAGGAATGGAGTATTCATGGGTAGGGCTTTGTCCAAACATGGATGAACTATAGCCCAATGATGATGATGACGATGTTGCAAAGAGTCGTATATTCACGGGAGTCAGATATTCATATGGCAACGGCCCTCCCTCCTGGTTTCAGGCATGTTTGTCGCGATCACCTTCATGCACCTGCCCACAAAAAGGACGACTCTTCCAAGGCGTCAAAATAACGACCCAATTAAAAATGTACAACAAGCATCGCCCCCGCTAGTTATGTCCATTTATTTGATTAACGAAAATAGAACAATTACAGATTTATTCAACACAAATATAGCTCCGTTCAAACATAATCTAATTAAACAAAAACACACGAGGTCATGTTCTACCAGAACGGCAGATGCTATAGGTTTGTTTTATCTGCGTCGTCTCGATTCTTTAATTGGAAATTAAAATTGGCGCAATCACCGGGGAAGAAAGTTGATAGAGTATGTGGCGGGACGACAGGCTGACGTACTGAATCACCTGCAGGATGAGAGAGTGGGAGGGGCGTCACCCCCCCCCCCCCCCTGCCTTCGCTCTGCATGAACACTTTAGCGACACAAAAGCGCTACAATGAAGAAAAGCTATAGGCCTACTAAATGCAAAATAACCCTAAATGACTTTTATGATGTGCCAATTGAATAACCCTTATAAAGCATTTGATTCTGTTTCTTCTCGCTCCTATTTCCACAATTTTCTAACACTCATTATAATTATGTAAGGGATGAAAATTATCAAATTTTAAATTTATATTGCCCTTCGGTTAATATGTAGGCCTAGGCCTACTTTCGTGTTTAATGTTATCAGTAGCATATCTATGTTTTTGATAGGGGCGGGAAATTTTGAAAAGAGGTGGTGGTGTTAGTTTCGGTTGTGATGTTGATGTGTCTGCGCTTTCAATTTCTCCCAAAAAAGGAAAAATTGAAAGATGACGCAGGAGTATAGGGCGTGGAAAACCCCCCCCCCATCCCCCCACCCCCCCCCCCCCCCACCCCCCCCCCCCCCCCCCGCTAGATGAGCCACCGAATATGCCTTGATTTTCTGATGTCGGTATCTCAATGGAAAGGTCACACAAAAGATGTTCATATTTTTCTTTGCATGATCTACATGTATTTAATATTTTGTTTAAAAAGCCAACTCTTTTCTGAAAACAGGGGTGATGAATAGACGCCTTTTGGGTCGGGTGGGGTATAGATAGAAGTTAACTTACGGTTGTTGTTATTATACACTGTAAAACCGGTTAACACATGACGCGTTACACATGTAATATTGAACATTTAAACACTTGGGTGTTTATATCATCAATACAATGTGTTTATACGCGTAGGTTTAAACACAATGTTTAACTGGGTTTCAATTCAAACGTGTTCAGTGTTTATTCATAAACGTGTCGAAATGTTTATAAAGTGTTACAGATTTGCGTTTAATTTTGTGTTTAGAAGTTAAACACATGATTTTACAGTGTAACTTATTAAACAAGCTTTAAATCATTAAGTGAATTTTCTCAGTTTAAGTAACTGAAGTAAGGTTAGTATTTAGTAAATAAGAACATTTAAGTGAAGAAACGTGAAATCACTAACTGCTTTTACCCCACAAAATGCCATTGTTAATACAGCGCCCCCAATCGGCAAAAATACGGCCGGTTTAATTTAACGTCTTGGGCTTTTGTGCATGTCCAAATGAGCATGCTTAAATATATTTGGCAAACAATCCACAAGGGATGAGCCACCGAATATATTTGGTTAGGTTTCTAGAAGATAATTAAACAGGCACTAAGCGTAAGTGGATGGCTGGGAATCGTATTGATGATGACAGTTGGTCGGTCAAAGAAGTGTGAACAAAAACCAATAAAATGCAATAATTATCGGCAGTGAACGCAAAGCGCGTTATTGAATAATATCACGGCTGGATATAATTCATTAGTGATCACGGCTGCCCGCAGTTTTTCTCTTTGGTTTATAATGACCGTTTCGGGCTGGTAATTTAATTTTTAGTCGAGCGCGGTCATTACGCCTGTGGGTTTTCTTCAGCATTTATGTGGTGTAATTTAAACCGAAAATACAATTCCATGAATTGCATAAAGATGGAACAGAATTACGCTGTAAAAAAAGTGCCCGTAAAATTAACGGTCGAAAGTCCCTGGTGTTCCTCCACTAAACAGATTCTTTCAAACTCTTAAAGCCAAGGGACTAATTGAAACAGTTGGCCAAAAAAAGGAAATTTATTTATACCATGCACATACATGGATACGTTTCATCTCTTAGCTTATACACTCTAAAAACTGTGTTTAGCCATTAAACGCAATCTTGCTATCTGGCAGTTTGTAAACATGTTTAGTATGTAAACGTGTACAGGTTCTGTATAATACTTCCGAGGACAAGAGGAGAAAGGAAATACAAAGAAACCTTTCAGTCCTCGCAAGTCAAGTCTTTTGTTGAAATCGGTCCTCGCAAGTAGAAATACGTGCTTAGTCTATGGGGTTAAAGAAACAATAGGAAACACAAAGCATTGTCCTCGCAAGTATTGGGAAAGTACGACTTTGTGTTTACAAGAAAGCAAGTGTTTAGAACATTGCTAAACACTGTTTTTGCACGGCTATGTCTCGGTCACAGACACAAAGTTTCCTTCTCCCAGACCGGTATAGGCCGCAATACATCCCATTTAAAGCTGTTGTTTCGTGCAACAATGCTGGGGACAAATTAAAGGGACACATTGCTTTGGATTTTGCGATTTGGGCTATAAAACTGAAATGGATATGGTTGGGAAGCTTTTTAAAAGTAGAATATAAAGATTCATATAACTATCCCTTCAAATTGCGTGGTTTTTGTTTAATTTCGTGACAAATAACGGTCCGCCATTTTGTAGAACCAAATTTTTGACTCCACAAAATGGCGGACCGTGTTCACCAGTCGTATTTCCAGTCGCAGCTGGTTAAAGTACGTTCTGTTGATCCATTTTGATGTACTGTGGCACGGTGCGCAGCACTGGCGATATGTGTCGCGAGGTAGAGAATTGTACCTGGCGATCATCTGATAGGTTTACAAGGCCACTGGCTGCGGCGCCAGCCTAAAAACTCTTACAGCGTATTTTGCGCATTATTTAGACGGTGGAAATAAGTCTATGATTCGCGGGTCAGATGTCAGGAGTCAGAGGCAAATGTTTTGTTTTGTAATCACTACTCACTAATTACAACACATTATACGTGTTTTTTTGCATGAACAACTCTTATAAAAGATAAGGAACATTTCCAAACAGCAACATTTCATGACATTTGAAGGCAATGTGTCCCTTTAATTCATAGCTGATAATTCGTAAAATAATATAGAAATCTTGAAATTGATTATCCCCATTGATAAAAATTGCACATTAAGTCGTAAAAAACGAATACTTTCTCTAATTTTTCTGTTTTCAAATTGCGTGAACGTGGATGTTGAGCTCATACGTTCAGCCAGTCAGCAGCATTGTTACAAGAGTACGATGAGCCGTAAAAGCAATTGACCAATCGCGATCGCCGTATTATGTGGTTGAAGACAAAGATGGCGGCGCCCGTGGATAACCCTGCCACGGCGAATGCTGCCGCATTTTCGTCCAAATTTTGCGTAATGCATGTCGTTCCTTCAGCCAAAACCAATTTTATTACATTTCGTAATGACAACTGAAAACGATTTGTCGACTTTGCAACAATGTGGCTGAAATTCGACTGCAAAGAGAGTGAAATTGTCACCGAGACCGCCACGAAGTTGGGTATTGATTTTCGTGATGTTGAATCATGCATTGCATGCTGCACAACCAACAGTCAATATCGGCTATCAGCGCTTCTGTGACATCAGCAAAATAAGAGAGAAAGGAAAGCAAAACTTGCAATTTATAAGCTTAAAATGGACATTGTATTTTGATAAACATGCGCTTACTGATCATGAACATTTTCCATTATTGTCATGATTTAGTCCGAGTAACTAGGACCGGAAAGATTTTACTTTAATACCCCCACCAAAATCGGTCAGGAACACCAAATCTTGGAAAATATCCATCCATTTGTGTTCAGAATTGTATGAACACTTGGCACAACCTTGCTTGAATTTTGATAACTTTGTTGGGACATTTTAGTGCAATATAGGGGAAGAAAGTTTGTGTTTTCTGTGTTAGAAGTTCTTGGCATCATGTACTAGGCCAAAAGTCACTCAGTGTTCACATACATGTTGATTTTTTCCTCATTTTGTACAAATTTTGCCGACATAAATCTTTAAATAACAGGTTGTGCCACATGGTTATTTTCCAAGATTTTGCTGTTCTTGACCGATTTTGGTGGGGTGTTTTTAAGTAAAATCTTTCTAAAGTTTCAATATACATGTACAGTCTTTTTAATATTTGAACCTTCTAAATTATATTTTTCTACTTTTCCCACCGACGATGTGGGTAACTGTGCGAATGTCTTTAATAGAGAATGTTGTGTTAAGGAAGTTTGTTTTTGTTTTTTTTGCATTGGTTTGAATTTTTATCTGCTGTCTTTTTAACAGGAAAGAGTTCCATATCCGGCCATCACTTTAGACTTTAGTATACTGCCTTTTTAAAGGGGCCTGACCGACCCAATTTTATGTTTTAAATGGTGATGTTTTTCCAGTACAAATTAATGCCATCCCAAAATTTTCTTTGTACAGTAATACAAAAAAGGCATTATATTTCCCGACCAACCCTACTTGAAAGGCCCTTCCACTTGTGTTGGGGAGCATTTTTTCATTGCACTGTAGTACCCCTGTACTGATGAGGTCATGGCATGTTTATCGTGGTGTATAATGGAGCAATAGGGGGTCATTTTAGCCCAAGTGTACACTAACTCTGGAAGCAGACTACGCATAATGAAGCTGTCGACAAAATTCCAAATCTTTTCAGTTATCAAAATTGTTCCTCTTTACAGTTTTTGACTAGAATAGGTATACCCAAAACTACAATATTTGGTTTTGTCAAGTGTAATTCAATAAAGAATATTCAAGTATTCAAGTAAAAAATGACCTGCTAATGCTCCCATAATGCAACACGATTACGTCATCAGTACATGGGTCTATTGAACAAGAAAGGACTAAGAAGAATATATTTGTTTCCCGTAACCCGACCGACCATAAAAACCTAGATCCCCCCCCAAAAAAAAAACAATTCATTTACCATCAATTGTCATTTAACTCAAATTTGTTTACCCCAATAGTTTAAAGAACTATTAGGGAAGCCCTTACTCTATTAATTTAATTTTGACTTTCGGAAAAGGAACTACACTTACAAGTGAAAATAAAAACAAATTCCAATGTTGTTGTCCCTACATGTACCTACCGACCCTATTTTCCCCAAAGTTTGTCAATACATTTGTATGTAGTAAAATATGTTGAATCAACTTTTTTTCTTTCCTTGTCATTTTGCAGATGAGGGACAGAATAACAGGTAATTACAGGGTGGTTAAAAAAAAAAGTTAACCCAAGTTTAATTAAGGTGATTGTTCACCCACTTACTGTTGATTTTTAGAACCCTGAGTTTAAATTCTTACCTACATGTAGGTACTTGTTGCACAGATTTATCTTTTGCTTGATGCATGTTGAAACACATTTTTTTAAAAAGATTGAAAGAATATCTTATCAAGTCATACAATGTATCAGGATGAAATATCAAAATAGGACCCCATCTGAATGTGTAATTATTGCAGGTGTAACATAATTTGAATATTGAGTGCTAGTTTGTGGTTTTTAGAGTGATACTTTTGTGTTGACAAGACATGCTCCAATCTGATTTTGGTCCATGCCTACAGATACTATATAGATGCTCTATTTCCATCCTAATCACCGACGTCCGTTTCAGACATTTACTTTTGAAATTAATATATGTTTCTTTCTCATATGTTTCTCTTCGCAATTGATTAGTTAATTGTTTTCCACTATTTGTATTAAATATTCCCCAATAGTGAGGAATAATCCCATGCCAACTTTTTGATTTTGAAAGATGATTTCTGAGACAGATTATTTTCTAAATTAATTGTGCAACACTTGCATAATTTGTACTTTAAAAAAAAAGTATAATCATAACTGGAGAGGAATTTAATTATGCCATTGCACATACATGTACATTTTATGCAAACTTTAAGGCGAATATTTGTAATTATATATGCTGGAAACAAAAGATATCTAAAAGGAAACCACTTGTCCATGTTGATTATTTTGAGTTTTTGTCCATAGTCATGTATACAATGCACATGAAATGAACGATGGTTTTCAGGCTAAATATTTCTACTATTATGTACTTTCATACTTTTCATTCAGCAATAAGTAAAAGAAAAAGAAAAATTAAAATATGGAGCCTTTTTCAGTTCATGTGCCTTGTAAGACATGTATATTAATTATTGAAACCTGGTAATGCAGCTCATAAAAGATTAGATAACATTTTTTTAAACATATTGCTTAATATCACAAAATTGACCCGGTAACAAGAACATCACATTAGCATATAGTTGATGCACCATTCCTTTACATGAGCATTCATTAATTGCATACTTAAAATTGGTTATTGAATGAAGTCAAAAACCTTGAGAAGATTTAAAGTATTCATTTACTATTAAAAATCATGCAATTTGCAAAGAAATGTTAATGTTGTATTAACGTGCACTTGATGTACATGGGTTTTCATCAACTATATGTTAAAAAATCGATGACCTGCCATCATAGGCGGCGGAACAGGGGGGCCGGGGAGCCATTCCCGCACCCCCGCACTTTTTCCACTTGGGGGAAATGCCCCCCCCCCCCCACTTTTGGCAGTCCCACACAAGAAAAAACATAGAAAAGGGCAGCAGTCGGCCGGTAGCGGCGCTGCTTTAGCCCCCCCCCCCCCCCCCCCCCCACTTTCAAAAGTGTCCGCCGCATCTGCCTGCGATGTGCATGGTCCCCAGTTTGGGCCTAAAACGATATTCATGAAAAATCATGAGTTACTTTTCAACGGAAAGTGACTGACGATAAACGAGTTAAAAATGAACATGTTTATTTGCAAACAAAAGTATCAAGTGAGTAAAGACTTGGTTGGCAATTATTATGTACAACTGAGGACCTTGACGACTGTAAAACAAGCCCTGGACTGCAAGTTTAAGCCACTACACTCCTTTCTTGGAGATATGCTTGCCCAAAGCCCCTCCAAACAAATTACTCTAAACTCGACTTAATATCAGTTTAATTTAATTGTATTTAATATTCGTGATTTGCCGATTTGGCCGGCACACTGAATGGTCGGAGTACGCAACCTGCAGCGTTTTATAGTCAATACATTTTTGTCCATTGCCAAAAACAAGTTGTTATATGCCGTAAAATTAATTCTTGTATAGAGTCTTGCAAAGACTCTGTTTTTTCACCGTAGGTCTGAAAACTGAAAATGTATCCTCTATTTAGATCTGCACCCAGGAAAACCGTAAGAGTGGTAGGGCTGGCAACCTAAAATGTGGCCAGCCCCACCACCTCTGTTGTAGCCCTTTACCTAGAGTGGCTAAGCCTTGTATTTGGGCGACTTTAAACGAATATCAGTCACTTTCTGCTGGAAAATTGTTCATGGTTTTGCATGCTGCCTTGGCTAATTTGTGGGCTGCATTGCAGGAGCTCGATTTTCAAAGTTTTTAGTTTTTACTGAAAGGTAGCCGCATGCTCGTACATATCTTAAACGAGCACAAATGCAAAACCGAAATTGTTTCCCTTTTGCAACTGACGATAGGGAGAATGAATTTTTTCCGAAATAAATGTTCTTCTCTCCATTGGCAGCGTGTTCCCTAATAAAGTGGTTGTCTCTTGAGAGGAGGTTTTACAATATTGATCTTTTAACTTACCGTATGCCGATAGACGCATTTCGACTACCGCCAGAGTCAGAAAAAGACCGGCCTGCATCCATCCCATTGCGCTTCAAGTTGACAGCACTTTGGTACGAGATTGATGTTAGCCCACTTTAAAAAACAATTATCGATAAAAAAATACTATTTTTTCTCCAACTCAGGAGCTTGAATCTGCACCACTGCGAATAGCTTGCGAGCACGTATGACACAAGTCACAAAATCCAACTGCCTATCTCTCATGCTAGGAGAGAGACGATGACAGTATTTAGCTAGGGCCTAGAGGCCTAGCTCCACGGCGTAAGATACCACTCACAGCGGACCTACCAAGTAATGACGTCACATCATGCTTGCCTCGTAGCATACGCGCAGCCATGCAGGCGGAAGGAAGGGCGCTCTCACGATATGCATTTTTCAACACATGTGACCTGGCAGCACAAAATGAGCGGAAAGTCGGACTTTGGCTTTATAAGCAGAAACAATAATTTTTCAATGAAAAGGCAATTTTGGGATTTTAACATTTTTAAATTTGAAAAACCCCAATCTATCTTGTCCCAAAATTTTAAAACTGGATTTAATCTCAAAATAAAACGTGGGGGTGATTTCTTTTTATAATGCGAGTTATAGCATGCACAGGTCAGTAACTCTGAGCTTCATTTTCTCAAGACTGTAACAGCCCCAAAAGGTTATAGCTGGGCCCAGTAAATGAGCTGCAGCAACACACATGTATATTCAGAAAATATCACAATCTTAATTTTAAACCTTTGCTACCTTCCATTCATTTTGTGGTGCCAGATCACATATAAGTTGGGATCGTGTCAATTTCAGTCTGTTTTTGTGACAAACACCAATACTACGTTTTTTCAAAGTCCTGAGGAAACAGAAATGGCTTTCTCTATTTCTCAAGTATGTCCATTTGCAGAAGCTACGCTTGAGAAGCTCCTTATTATCATAAAATGAATAATATATCTTGGAAAGGGACACATCGCTTTCGAACGGACGCACACGCACGAAAAGCTCTCGCAAGCTTTCTAAAGCATAGAACATTCTGACTTCGTTAAACCGTGTGTGGTTTCCCCCTGGTTTGATACATTATTAACGGCAACGGCCGTTTCTTTTCATTAAATTTCATCACTGGACGAGAGATGGCATTACCATTATTAGCAACTGGTTGTACAACCTGCCATGGTTCCAACTGGCATCGCCAGTGTTGATGGGAATCGGTTAAACAATGATGGGAGAAAGAAAGGCGGGGGTGGCAGTAGACTTGGTTCTAAGTCTGTGATCGTGGTTTTTGTCGACCTGATAGCCAAGACAGTAGTGCCGGAAATAGCGCCCTCTTGCGTCCTCTTCTGAGTTAGTGCGTGATAACCACTAATGGTAATGACGTTTAAAGGGACACATTGCTTTGGATTTTGCGATTTGGGCTATAAAACTGAAATGGATATGGTTGGGAAGCTTTTTTAAAAGTAGAATATAAAGATTCACATAACTATCCCTTCAAATTGCGTGGTTTTTGTTTAATTTCGTGACAAATAACGGTCCGCTATTTTGTAGAACCAAATTTTTGACTCCACAAAATGGCGGACCGTGTTTACCAGTCGTATTTCCAGTCGCAGCTGGTTGAAGCACGTTCTGTTGATCCATTAATTTGATGTACTGTGCGCAGCACTGGCGATATGTGTCGCGAGGTAGAGAATTGTACCTGGCGATCATCTGATAGGTTTATAAGGCCACTGGCTGCGGCGCCAGCCTAAAGACTCTTACAGCGAATTTTGCGCATTATTTACTGACGGTGGTATTTACTACTGGAAATAAGTCTATGTTTCGCGGGTCAGATGTCAGGGGTCAGAGGCCAATTTTTTGTTTTGTAATCACTACTCACTAATTACAACACATTATACGTGTTTTTTGCATGAACAACTCTTATAAAAGATAAGGAACATTTCCAAACAGCATAATGTCATGACATTTGAAGGCAATGTGTCCCTTTAAGCTTGGCTGATGCAGACAAAAAAATTACCGCGATCTCGGACTTGAAATCAAGTCTAGGGTGGCTGTGGTTGATATACAGTTTATTATGCTGTTCGTGAACTAATGATTCGTATCTTATTGTTGAAAACATTTTGTTCAGGGAAAGATGGTAACAATTTATTCAAAGCAATAATGACAGCCCTTGCTAGCGACGCGTGTCTGGGCTTGGTATTGCTCACAAAACACCAAACAGATGATCACTCTTGAATGTTAATAAATCAGTTCGGTATCTCAAAGGTCAGAGGTTATTCGGGATAACATTGCTGACGTAATGTAAAGCCATGTTACGCGAACGCCCATTCTGATTGAATAAGACAGTTCGGTATTCCAACTGCGCATGTCCACATCAAGATTTGACAATTTTTCTTTCGGGAGAAACATTAATTCATCGTATGCGTGCAAAAGCATAGCGGGTACCATCAAATTTAAAGAGACCACCTTTTGCGTTCAGACGCGCGCGTTAGGTCACGCGGGTCATTCGGGATAAATGTCATTGTGCACATGCGCAGTTGAAATACCGAACTGGCTTATTGTGACACGTTAATTCTTTTTTCTATCAGTTACTTTTATTTCCCTACGGCATAATTTAGGCTATATCACAGGTGATATCAGTCAATCAATGGTGATAAAAGAATCACCATTTCAAGGTGCGTCGCGTTCATCTACCCACCATAATTCCACTATTCCTACACGAGAAATCTTCGTTCAACCACCCATCATAGAAGGCGCATATCAATGTTTGCATGTCAGTTTGCCGAAGAAACACTCGTTCTGATTCCTCCATAAGGCATGTCCACTGTGAGCACAATGATCTGCAACTACGAAGCTGCGTTGGCCCTGCGTAGCCTGTTGCAGGTTTACGTTTCTTAGCTTGACAATGTGAGTGTATGATATATATTTTTTTACAGCAACGTAGCCAAATTGTGTTCTTACAGAAATGAATGTTAACAGTTACAAACAAACGTGCCTATAATTCGAAGAAATGTTTACCCTTCTCGTAATTCATTCAGGTAGGCTAGAGCCGGTGACGATCTGTCGACACGGCAGTAGCCCCCTGCATGTGACTAGTTATGGTGGAGGGAGGGGTACAATTTTAAAGTCGGGTAAAGCTTACAAAACATCATATAGATGGTCAGTTTTTACATATACAGCGTTGGCTGTATGCAACGATGACTACTAACAGTAAATCTATTTTATTCTACAGTTGTGGAGGTTTCTGTCTCCCCATGCTACGTTAAACAAGCCATTCGCACTGGGTACAGACATGGAGGAAGGAAAAACAAACTTTTTGTGTTCCTTCTTCCGTGGTCCAGAATACAACTTTTTTTTTCTTAGGGGGGGGGGGGGAGGGGGGGGGGGAATGGCCCCCCGTTGTCACCTGGACTTGCCCATTCGTCTTTCTGGTATACTTTATTAGTCCGGGAGCCGCCAGCAAGATATATTAAAAATGTCGAGTGCAAAAGCTTTGAAGCGTGGAACATGTTGAAGTGACTGAGCCATCTGCAAAATGGGATTTCTTAAGTGTCACGCGTGGTACTTTGGGAGGGGGAACCCCTTGTTATACCCCAAAAATTCATTCTAATCAAAATTTTGAGTGCAACCCAAATTTCTTCACTAATAGATAGCCGACGGTCAAGTGATTAAAACTTGAGTATTTAAGAAAAAGATATTTAGTGCAAAGTCTAATTAAGAAAGCATGTAATTAGCGCGGAGGGGGCGTTGCCGTCACCCCCTCCCGTTCATTTTTGCTGATAACATTGCATCGCGACGACAAAAGAGAAAGTTTAACTAATTTCTATTGATGCCTTGGTACTTGTAGAAAATGAAGATGCAACTTAAGGGTGATTTTAGATCAGACTAACTAACTTAATAAGAGCGGCGCGGAAAGCGCGGAGGGGGCGGGGCCGCCACCCCCTTCATGTACATTTTCGCTTGTATCGTCGCAATGCACTTTTTAAAATGTGCCAAGTTGTCCTGACAAGTTTGCTGATGTCTTGCGGTTATTTTGACACCGATTTCAATAAATAAATAAATAAAATGTGCAGGGGAGTGAGCATTTGTCAACCACTAGTCGATTTTCCACGGTACGCTACACAAAATAGTCTTGGGTAGCAGGCAAAATCGCTTGTAGACCCCTATGCCACTAGAGCCAAAACAGGCAACTCCACTGCCTTTTGGTGTTGACACACCAACACCTTTGCCAGCTTCTTATCTTTGTAATCCATTAGCCAAACAATTGCTTGTAATCCTTAAGTAAACACTTCCAGGCTGGGATTTGCCGGTACTACTTGCAAGCAGTCATGCGTGAAATGTACCATGTACATTGTACATGTAGAATGATGCTCATACATGTACACCTGTACTGTGCTGTCCAGTGCAGTTTGCATAGTTGTACAATGTACATGTTCATGCACTGTCTAGTTGTCCTGAATCCTCCAATTTCAATACGATTTTCCTTACCACCAGGGACTTAAGGTTTTAACATGTTTAATAAGTTTACAGGCGTACGTTTTTTCACCATGCATTAGTCTGCATTCTTTGAGACTATAGACTATTTTGGAAGAGAGTCTGTTCAGAATCACATCTGTTTTTTAACAGATAAAGCATGTTTTTTCATTTACATGTAGCTATACATGTATATTTTAAGCACTATGAAATGCAAGATTATTGTCTCACAAACACTACACAACACACAGATACAAATAACAAAACAAGAGTTTTTTCCCCATTATTTCTGTATTATTTATTAACAGATGTTACTAACAAATCATATATAAAAGACAAATGAAATTGATAACATCTGAATTCATAATACCGGATTGAACAATAAAGAAATAGATGGTTTTATACAATGCCTGGATAAATCCCCTTGACTAATTAGTGGGTCATTGATGACATTGCAAAAAGTTCCATTCCACAGCAAAAATAATCAATGCAACTTAGGCGGCACTGATCAATCAGATGACAAGGATTTATTCAGGTGTTATAAAACAAATAATGAATCACAATTTTAACATTGATGCACTAGAGAGAAACTTATTCTGAACTTTGCACCCACATTATTTGTATACTGTCACCAACATACACGTACATATTTTGCATTGCCAAACAAGTTTAGGTTCACAATCTCCTTCAAAACATAAGGAAGGGTGGAAAAGTTTACAGTTCCTTCCACCTTAGGCAAAATAATAAAACATGTTTAGCTTTTTGGGGCCGCCTGGATTGTTTTTACCAGTGAAAAAATGAACTGGAAAAACCCTAAAACGTCAACCGATCCATCAGATAATAAAATACAAGCTTACTAAAACTATTAAAACCACTGTAAACATGTACAATTCTCTTGTCTAACATACGTGTATCTCTTTCGCTTTTGTCTTGGAACAGTTGAAAACCTGAAATTGTCGGACATATATGAAAGAATGGCAGCCATCTTGAAAATAAACAATAAAAAGCTACTCCTCCCTCTTTTTGAAAAACCCAGACGCTAAACATGTTTTCTTTTGAATTGGCCTTAAACACACCCATACTTCATAATTGCAAGTACTGTAAACCATTTTTACATATCGGTACATGTATATTCCCACGCATGCAACTTAAGTCACAAAAACAGATAATTCAGTATCTTTTTTATGGTGGACATGTGAAGTGCATGTACATGTACATTGTATAAAGAAAAACCAGACAAAATAAGTACATGTACAAGTGGTCTCATTTTCAGTAATATACATTGTACACTTCAAGCTCACAAGTACTTTACTTACATGTAAGTAGAGAGAAATATTTCATTCAGTGAGTACAACCCAGTACATGTATGAATACACATTACACATACATGTACATTGTAATTCTGTTAAATGGGTAACCCAAAGGTTTTGAACATATTTTTAACTACAAGAAATCTTGAACCACACATGAAAGGGGATTAGCTTTTCCGATATTGTGTGTACTGACATGTAGATGCCTGATGCCTTAAAGGGACACATTGCCTTCAAATGTCATGAAATTTTGCTGTTTGGAAATGTTCCTTATCT
This sequence comes from Hippasteria phrygiana, assembly GCA_037893225.1. Taxonomy (NCBI): domain Eukaryota; kingdom Metazoa; phylum Echinodermata; class Asteroidea; order Valvatida; family Goniasteridae; genus Hippasteria; species Hippasteria phrygiana. The sequence goes on along the minus strand of JAZGUH010000609.1, from coordinate 613,074 downwards.
TTTATAAGAGTTGTTCATGCCAAAAAACATGTATAATGTGTTGTAATTAGTGAGTAGTGATTACAAAACAAAAAATTGGCATCTGATCCCTGACATCTGACCCGCGACATAGACTTATTTCCAGTAGTAAATACCACCGTCTAAATAATGCGCAAAATACGCTGTAAGAGTTTTTAGGCTGGCGCCGCAGTCAGTGGCCTTGTAAACCTATCAGATGATCGCCAAGTACCATTCTCTACCTCGCGACACATATCGCCAGTGCTGCGTGCCGTGTGCCACAGTACATCAAAATGGATCAACAGAATGTACTTCAACCAGCTGCGACTGGAAATACGACTGGTGAAATTGGTCCGCCATTTTGTGGAGTCAAAAATTTGGTTCTACAAAATGGCGGACCGTTATTTGTCACGAAATTAAACAAAAACCACGCAATTTGAAGGGATAGTTATGTGAATCTTTATATTCTACTTTAAAAAAAGCTTCCCAACCATATCCATTTCAGTTTTATAGCCAAAATCGCAAAATCCAAAGCAATGTGTCCCTTTAATGATCATGTGTAATAAATTTACAGGACTTTCTTTGTACTTCAGGCATCACTGCAATTAAACAACAGACGTTTAGCTGTAATTCAAATTGACAGCCTTTCATCATGTTCATTAATTTACACAAATGTATCTTAATCAACATAGGGTAATAGCCAAAGGCAGACAATTTACTTGGTCTTTATGACATTAAATGTGCGTAACATGGACAGAATTTTTTCACATACGTTATGAACATTTAAACCATGTGAGAGTAAATATACAGTACGGTACAGTACAGTACGGTAGGAACGAGGATGAAAAGGCACAATTTTTGAATAATAAATTAATTGAAATAACTTTCTCTCAATACACGTTTTAACAAACGTCTTGTCTGAATTAAGAATCACAACAACAGTAAACTATAGAAAAATCAAATGGTCTTGTACAAAGGAAATTCAGTATTATTATATTCATCCAGGGCTAGTCTTTGCAGTGTTTTCCGTGTCTCCTCCTCTTTTTTTCTTGTCCACATTTTCTTATACTTTTCCTTTTCTGTATCTTTAAATTTTCCATACATTTTGCAGAAATTGTCAAACATTTTGACATAGTCTTTAAAAGAAACCTTCTGGCCACATTTTTCTTTCATCTTAATATTTGCATATAACTGAGCAACAGTGAGAGGAACCTTAGCATTACCCTTGCACCGGTAAGTCTTTGAGTCAGAAGCACATCTCCTGTGTCTTTTTATAAGACTAACCATACGGGGCTTTTTGCTAAAATGTTGTTCAAAGAGAGTTGGTTCCTGGTTTACTGGCTTTAGTAAATTACTTAGGTCTGGTTTGTACATATCCATGTTGACAAGTCTATTTTCTTTCAATGCACTGAAAGATGAAGTCATAATCTATAATCCTGTACCTTCGACGTGTAGCTTCTCTTACAATGTCTGGTATCTTTCTATATTTTATCAAAGCCTGTGCATTGACTAATATGTGATATTGCTTAGAGGATCGTCCTTTGGTATTACCGGGCAAAGACTGACTGATGCTACCACCAAGAGACACAATTTGATTCTGTAATGTCCCTTGTGTCCATTTCATTCCAGCATTACTGGGTACACTTCCAACAAGGACAAATGTTTGTATTGGAAAAACATCCCTGCTGGCTCGACTGACTCACTGGGATATTGTAAAAGGTGGGGATACCTTTTATGATGGCTCGTTTCTTTTTGGTCTGTTCACAAGGTTTGAAGTTCCAACCTTTTTCTTCCATCAACCTACGAGTTAAGTAGCCCCTATATCTGGCTGTATTATTAAAGCGGCAGTATGCTTCTTAACAAATAATCTGAAAGCATCCTTTGATGGCAAACTCGTGATTTCATATGACAGGTTTCGATACATAGTTGATAATAATGCCAGTTGTGGATCTGCCTTATCCTTGCCCCCATGTCGTGTTGTGTGATGATAATAATGCCTACTATGAACGTAGTTTAAATGTTCCCCACCTTCTGTCTGGAATCTGCTGAGCGGAAAATCTGAGTTTTCCATGAAATAACGAGAATAATCAATGTATTTTATCATATATGGTGTCAGTTTCCTCCATGTAAACCTCAAACAAAAAAGCTGATAAAAACATTCTGCATACATCTTGTACCTCCTCAGTATAACCCCAAATATAATCTTCTGGATGGAGAGAGCCTTCTGAGTTTTCAGAAGACAACATCGGTTCTGGATCTGTCTTAAGTATGTGGTACATATGGTACAAACTATTCCAAAGCTTAACAACAGTATCAAATTCAGTAATTTTGTCTGGAAGTTTGATGAACGCTCTAGTAGGATTAGGAATAGAATTCTGAATATTGCGTCTCGGCACTACATTGTCAAGGACGTGAGGAAATTCTACTTCCTTTCCTTCTGGGGCAGGACTTACAATACCTATAAAGCATGATCCTTATTGAGTGTGATAGGCTCTTGTTTGCCAGTTTTATCAAAATATATCCGAAAATTTCCCTGCCGAATGCCTCTTTTATTGATATTACTCACTAGGTTGTCCAACAGTTGTTTACATGAGGGAAGATTATTTTGCACTTGCTGATTTTTGTTAGCCTCAGACATGATTTTCTCCACTTCCAAACTAAGCAACTTTTCAACGATTCTAGCTAATCCATGCATGGGGTCGAAAATAATGTTTTGTAAGGGGATGGATGGAAGTGACTGTAGGTGTATTCTATCAATTTTAACATCAACATCAGTCCGCTGTCCATTCAGCGCCACTTCACTCTTTTGGTCAGTCGCAACACAACGATAAAAGTTCCAACCCAAGTTTGATGTTGGACTAAGTTGCTTGGAGCCATCAAGCATTTTAATGAGAAACATGAAGTCACCACTCAAGTAAAATTTGTTAGATGTACAGGCTAGGTATGCCTCATCATATTTTCCAGAAAATTGTTTTTTCCAATATTCATTTATAAATTATCTCTGGAATCACTTTCATAAAATACTGCAATTGTGTAGGCATGATCCGGACTTTGGTATGGAATGCCATAAGTACATTTCATTATTAAGGATAGACATGGTTATAAATGTGCTGTGACGGCCTCCAATTTCACGTCCATCTCCCCACAATTTAATATGCAATTTTCCCGATAGAAAGGGGTATCTAAATAAAATAATGTCTAGAAGCCTTCTCGGATCAACAAACCACCCTGTAGCTGTACGCCTGGGTAAGAGGATAGACTTGAATTCTTGTTTGTATTCATTTTTGGTTTCTTGTACTTGCCGGGATGAGGGTAAAATGCCGGGCATCATTTTTCGAAGTTCTCTGAAAAGTCTTTCACCCCCAAAATTCTCACATACATGAATAGTGTCTTCAGCCCGAACTGGAAAGAGACATTTATACATATTTTTCACAGAATCCTGTACTATTTTCTTTTCTCCAGGTGAATCTTTCTGAGTTTGACAAGTATCCCTCAAGACAAATAAAAGATCATCTAAAAGGTTTTCCCTCTTCAAAGGACACTCTTTATCAGTTGCACTTGGTTTGTTTTCTGCTAAATGCACTGCAAGATTTTGCAGCCCCAGTCGGAGATCTTTCACGGCAGCCATTTTTCGCTTCTTGCATCCAGGTCTAAAAGTGGTTAGTAAAACTTCTAAAGCAGTGACAGTAATAAAGTTTCTTTTCTTTCTCCGGACAACTGTATCAAATGAATCAGTGCTGCTGACGTTGTTCCTCTCAAGACAGGCATCTACATACCTCCACTGATTTTTCTTTATGTGCTCGTGAAACCCGACATAGTTTGAAATTTCATCAAAAGGGACAAATATCGTCTGCTGTTTCACAACAAAAGGTACCTCCTTTCCACACAAACCGAGACACTGGTTTTTTTCTTTAATCCTCGGGAAATCTCCAAAGTTAGAGTTCAGGAGTTGGCTGTAATCCTTTTTCTCAAATTGACTGTTCATAACACCATCTTTCCCTACTGCACCAAAATCATCTACCAGACACTTCTCGGTGGACTCGCTATATGATCTCCTTTCTCCGTTGCACCAGAATCATCTACCGGACACTTCTCGGGTATTGATCATGCATCTCCGCATTTTTTTAACACTCCAACTGTTTAACCATGCATCGAGGAAGGAATAAAGCTTGTCACGGTTATACTGACAAGGTAGGCATGCGCATAGCTTAATTGTCAAGTTCAGAAAAACAGCAGCATGCACTGAATTCTTAACTTTAACAAGAAAATATCGTTTTAAAATAAGTTGTTGAGAGCTTCAACATTTCCCAGAATTTCCGCGTTGTGGTAGAAATGAAGCCAGAATGTAACAACCACTTTCGCCAATTTAATCGACATTCTCGGGTGTACGTAGACCATACCCTCACCAAAATGGCCTCGCAAGCCGTGTTTTTTGTGTGTGAAATATGCACCGCATCATTCCAAAAGTTTGGGTTCGTATTTCCTCCGGTCTAAATTGACTGTATACTGCAGTTTCATTTACAATGTATAATGTTATTTTACAGAGCCAACGCCTTGCGTTTTTTTTTTATTTAGTGCATTTTGCAGTCCTGATCATTTGAAGGATCAGAGGATCCGCTGATGCATCTGGTTTTCAGCAGAGGGTTACGGGTTGGTAAATGTAAATGTACCAGATGGCGAATGTATATCGATGGAGGTACACATTCAGTGTTTCCAGTCTATTGCTTACGTCTGTTGAGACAGTGAAGGGTTGCGTGAGGAGAAGACTATAAATTGTATTCAAACACGGTCACCAAAGCCTAAAAAAGGGCGAGTCCAATCCTTCACAAACTAAAAGTAACACGGAGTAGGAGACTAGGAGGGGTCGATAGGAAGATTAGGGGGATTAAAGAAGGACCGAGATTAAAGGGACACATTGCTTTGGATTTTGCGATTTGGGCTATAAAACTGAAATGGATATGGTTGGGAAGCTTTTTTAAAAGTAGAATATAAAGATTCACATAACTATCCCTTCAAATTGCGTGGTTTTTGTTTAATTTCGTGACAAATAACGGTCCGCCATTTTGTAGAACCAAATTTTTGACTCCACAAAATGGCGGACCATGTTCGCCAGTCGTATTTCCAGTCGCAGCTGGTTGAAGTACATTCTGTTGATCCATTTTGATGTACTGTGGCACGGCGCGCAGCACTGGCGATATGTGTCGCGAGGTAGAGAATGGTACCTGGCGATCATCTGATAGTTTACAAGGCCACTGGCTTGAGCACTATAACCGCATGGTGGATACGTGCGCTTTACATTAGTAGATTATTAAACATATATTAATGAAAAGGGTCTCCAGGCTTCCGTTGGGTGAAAAAGATGTTTTTCATGAATCTAGAAAAAAGGAGTGCAAAAGCTATACATGTATTAATTACACATGCCATGACATAAAACAAGTAAATAAATGTAGTGTTTTGTGATCGTGCGATCAAGCAAGAAGATAACCATGTCAAGTTGCCCTATCGGTCCAAGAAATTTGTGTGCGTATTTCTAAATACGCAGTTTTAGGAGTCGGATTTTCATATGACACCGGCACCGTAAAAGTTAGACCCTGGTCTGTAGTGCTGAAATAGATCCTATACGTTCGGTTCGGGTTTAGTTTGGAAGTTTTTTCCGAATATCAGTTCGTGTTCTGGTTCGGAGGTAACTGTTCTGTACAACGTAGATTGAAAAAAAGCCTGTCTGATAGCACTAATAGTACGTACGAACGGTACGATGTGGCGATAAAATCGTCTTTAAATTTCGGCAAGAGACAAAGGTCGCGAAAGGTTAGCCATCTTAAAATTCTGCTAATAAACGCGCAAACAACTTTCACCGCCAAAGCTCTCTGTCACAATAGAGTACCGAAGTCTGACGTCAGTTGCCGTGGCAATGGTTCCAAACACATGCAGTTTAGAATGTATTCTGGTTCCAAACATTGCATTGATTGACGTCATCACTTCGGTACTCTATTTCACCACTCAGATCAGATCGTCCACCATACGCACGTGGCCAGTGGTATATATTAACCATTTTTTACGAAGTATTTTTTTTCAAGTCAAGTCAAAAGTCAAATGTTCTCAAATCGAGTCAAGTCGCAAGTCAACTTTTTTCAAGTCAAGTTTTTACACAACTTCCGAAATTCTTGAACCCACACAATACCATCTGTGGAGTAAACGATTCGTGTACAAATCATGTCCGCCATTTTCTCAGGGCTTTGCAAAGCGTATTAGCAACGTGTATGTTTGTTACCATGGTTCCGTCTCTTCTTCGGTATTTAATTGATGGTCGTAGAGACGGGAACCAGTCTACCATGATCGGTGGGGTGTGCATCGGTAAGCACTTATCCAGAACCACCAAAATGACATCGTCATGTATTACTGAAAATGCACTAGGCCTTCTTGAACAGGCACAAGGCGCGATGCGCGCGACGATGTAATTTTGTGGTGGTTCTGGATAAGTGCTTACCGTGTGCATCGCGTAGGGAGAATTTAAAAATAGAATTTGCGCGCTTAAAAAATGTATTGTGATTAAATATTCACAAACGTTATTTCATCATGTTGAATGTTTGAAGAATATCACATAAAACATTTGCCAAGCGTTTTTTGCGATGATAACGGAATTCTTTCTACGCTTAAATTCAGTTCAGGTATCAAGGAAAGACGATGTTAACCATTTCCCTGTCTTTTAAGGTTTATGTTTCTTCCTTCCTTCCTTCCTTCTGATCAATAATGAAACTCGGTAGTGCATACTCGGATTGCAGTGTTGTGTCAAATGCCAAAAACAATAAAAACGAGTTTAGAATAACCGTTTTTTGCGCCACGCACGGTTTCGACGATCCGCCATGCACTTAGCCTTTAGTCAAGGCGCGCGTGGCACCCCGGATGCTGGTAACACGAAAAAAAGACCAGTGCGAGTGGCGAAGCTCGCCACTCGCTGGTCTTTTTTCGTGTTGAATGTAAGCATCCGGCCGGGGTGCCACGTGCGCCTTGACTAAAGGCTATTATGCACTCGGCCAGTGGCTCCCTGCGCCTGCTTCACAGCTCGCTGCTTTGCTCAAAACCGTGACCGTGACAGGCTCGGCGTTCTTTTCAACCGATATGTTTTACTATCAGCAAGACATATTTATTCACGTCAAGTCGCAAGTCATTTTTTCGAAGTCAAGTCAAGTCAAGTGTCAAGTAAACAAAAATCGCGACTCGAGTATACCATGGAGGAAAAACGAAAGTATCGCCGATTATTAAGTAGGCCTAATATAATTTTGATTTTATTACGCGAGCCATGATAGGACCATCGGTAACCGGACCAATGTTTTTTAGGTACGAAGTTATTTAACAAATTAACATAATGGCAGCGTGTATGCTATGATCACGTCGATTCGTGGCTTCACGATTAGGTTCCTTGCCTTAGCCTGCGTGTCCCTATACCCCGGCCATGCGAACGCCGATGCGATCCGTGACACGCACGGTGCCCGTAGTGCTTGTGTATACGCACCGCCGCGCACTGTATTATCCGTGGCCCGCGAATTATTATTATTTCACGAAGAGACAAATTCCCTATTTCCTCAGTACACTAAATTTGTCTCTTCGTGAAAACTGTGACGTTGTGTTCGACTTTCCCAGCGAGCTGACTCCTACGTGTTAATTGGTACCGGGTGGTGCATGTACAGCCGGCCGAGCGTATGAACTACAATGTACTGTATATGTATGACCATGCGTGTACGTTCATTGCGGGCAGATCGTGCTTGTATACAAGTTGTATCGGCATTCGCGCCGTGATCTAGCTAGCCGCGCCGAGACAGCACGCACAGCCGGCCTTGCATAGTCAAGGCCAGTCATGAACACGCATGCTTTTGAAAAACGTAGGGCTTGTACGTTCGTTCCCGCATAGAGCATAGCAAGGAACAGACCCGGAAAGGAGTCCGCCATATGCAGTATCAACTTCTTCATAGTACATGTACCACGATCATCTTATCAATACCTTCAATGTGAGCTGATATATATTAATATGATTTAAACAAGACGGTTTCTGATTTTGGTGCCGTTAATGCAGGTAAATCATCAGCATGATTATAGCCTCATATTCATCCGCGTATCACCGTGCATACAAATCAAACACATCATGAATTAAACAGCCTCAGATTTGTTCAAGTTATTATCGTTCTCAGCTTTGGATCAGTGGTCGCTTTTTTACGATTGAAAGTTTTTAAAGTAGTTACACGGGATAGAGAATCAGAACTGAGGCATTTTTCTACAATAAAACGAAGAATTCTTGCAGATGTTTCTATGTTAACTATAACTCATATAGATAAGAATTTAAGTCAACAAAGGATTAACCGATAGTATCTTAAGTTTATTGACACAAGATAAACAATGCAAACAACATACAAATCTCAAGTATTAAACTGATTGAAAGGCGAATTTGATCTCTGAATGCTGCATTCTGCAACAGCTTATAGACGAATTTAATTTGTAATGACCAAAGTTTGAATGGTAAATGACGAAATTGCTTTTGCGAAAAGCAGGTGAAATTTGTCCTTGACGAATTTAATAATTATAATTAGTGAATTCGAATAAAAAAAAAAAACGTTTTAAAATAGCCGGGAGCTCAGCTTGGGAAGTACTGCTGATCAACGTGGCGCCCTCTATAACTTATAGCAGCATGCAGATTTTAACCGTTCGTAGCCTCCATGCCATCTTGTGATTGGTTAGCGAGATTCTTGTACTTTGCTATGGGAGCTGTAAGATTGGTTCTCGGACCCTTTTCCTTAAAAAAATCCTCCAAACCGCAAATTAGTTTATTATAAAACGCTTTTAACAGAACATTAAAAAGAAAATAATAATAAATAAATACAATTCTAGAAGTCAGAGAATCGAACTTGCTGCATAATTATACGCTTTACCATAAGCCACTCAACAGCTCAACCTGAACGGCTAATTTTGTTTTATTCAACACGCACACGATAGGCCTACAAGTAAGTAACTGTGGGCCTGTTTGTTTCACATATCGGGAGGTGATCCAGAGCCGGACGAAAACAAACAGGATCGCGAATCCTTTAGGGCGCCCTCTCGCTATGTTGAGGCAACATGTACTACGCGACAAATGTCGTCTGCTTCAGATTTTGTAAGCAGAAGGGTCATTTTTATGATAAGCTATGTAGTATTTCCAGAAAAAGTAAATAAATCGTACATATAGCTTTAATAACAAAAATAAACTGTAAAAGAATTGTGACTAAATACTGTCACAAAAGCTCATTAAATGCTTCAAATCTACGAAAAAATACTAACCTTTTCTCTCTGTCCATCTGGCACGTCGCCATCTTGGATCTTGCGAACCCACCTCACGAGCAGGATCCCTAAAAACGTGTTTCGGAGCAGCTTTCGACGCTCCGAATCACTGATCGCGATCCGGATCTGTGTGAAACAAACAGGCCCAACATTATCTTCGCGAGCAAATATTAGCCAATCACAAGATGACAACAAGGAGCAAGTTCGGGTGCTGCTGACCTAGTCCCTTTTGTCAATTTGCGATTTAAATCACGCATGCCTGGTCTGTTTTTCACTAGAACGCGTCTAGTCGACCGACTACGTCAAATCTAGTTAGTGTGCAGCAACAATAAACTGCAAAGAACGTCATTTTTATTTTCTATTATTGATTTCTATTATTTTCTGTACTTAACTTTAGTGCAAATTATTAATTATCTTATTGGACAATTATCAATTGACAAAACCTACAATTTATCGTAAACGTTTGTAAAACTTGCCCAGTTTACCTTTCCTCCATCTTAAAACCGTGACGTAACTCGCGAATTTGACTAGAGAAACAGTGCTCGGGGGGGGGGGGGGGGGGGGGGGGGACTCACGCTATGTTGATCCAGTTGGACTTGATGGTCAAACCACGCAGCGTTCCAGTGGCATAGTGGGCCTGTTTGTTTTACACGAATCCGGATCGCGATCAGTGATACGTGCGTTGATTCACACACCAGATTCCGCCTAGTATAGATGGAGCGAACCAGCGGCTGGATCACTGATCGCGATCCGGATTCGTTTGAAACAAACAGGCCCCTATATTGACTATGGTTAAAGTCTTGTCGACTCTCGTCGCCCAACCGAACTTGCTTAAACCCCTTGAGTACGTTTTTTTTACGGGAGACGTCGGGGTGTCGCGGCGGCTCCTGGCAGCCAAGCGAAACGGCCACAATGTGTTTGTGCAGTCAAGCGTAACATGGATTGAAACTGCACAAGCAGTGGCAAATGGCGTCATCCGGCCTGGTGGCACTGTTTTTTGCGGTATAGGACGTCTTCCGTATACGCAAAGGTTAAGGCTGACAACATTGGTATTGAAAAACACATTGGAAGACTTATACTCTCCACAAAATTCGATGTTGGCCTCACACCAATGGATGTCCAGCTACCGTACCAAATCTGTGAATTGTTACAATCAATCGCTTCCATAACGACAACATGACGTTAATAGAGTTAGTAGTGCATACCCTTATGTCACAATATCTAGTTGAGTGGGTTTTTCGGATAGATTCTTGCCAAACAGTTTTTTTCTACTTAGTACATCAAAATATTATCAAAAATTGTTGTTGGCATCTTTTTGGTGGCCATCTTGGTATAATGTCTTGTTTTTATTTTATTAATTCATAATATAACTGCTAACCACCTTTTGAGCATTCATGATGGTTAAAAACATGACCAAATTCAGAAGAACCGCCTCGTCGCAACGCCGCTATAAACTTTGCAACCTTTGACCTCTCACGTAGGCCCCACACTTTGACCTCGCATGTACATTGTGCTATGGAACAACTGTTTGCATTGGAGAACATTGTTTTCAAGGAACAAGGGGGACGGGTTACGGCTGACCAATCACCTAACATGTTATATGAATGAAGAGATAATTCATTAGTCTTTGAGAAACCGTTTAATCCAATATAGCAGGTTTGGTTGCGCGAGTACCAAAAAATTCGCTGTTTTTCCACTCTTCGCCATAGACTTTGAAGGGAAGCGTGATTTTAAAAACCCAAAACCCGTTTAATATGAAAAACTGATATGAAGTGAAAGAACATGAACGATCCATAAATATTGCTCTTGGCGATCTCTTGGCGATCTCTCAAAAAAAGTCAACGCAAATGAGCGCTATATGTTCCGTTATATGTGAAGCCTGGTTTCCAACTTTCCATATCGACGTAGGAAACGCAGAGAGCAACATAAACAACACCCAAACTACAGCTCAGACATATGGATTATGGAAACATTTCCTCCGTAAACGTCGCGCGGGCAAAGGGCAACCCAGACGGACGTCTGCGTAGGCCCGCCTCCCTACTGTTTGCCCGCCGATCGTTTCGGTGAATGGAAACGCATTTCCGTAACAGAATTGGGGCGTCAAGAAAGTCGTCAAAGTAAAACCCAAATTTCTAGAAACGGTTTGCGCGACTTCAAAAATCATAAATTCTGCAGGCAAAAAATGAAACGTTTTTCACTTCCGGGGCTTCAAGGTGCGCACAAAACTGGAGAACGTTCGCATAACTGTTCGCGTGAGTGCATGGAACGCACGAACTCACGAACTACACGGATACGCCAGTGGCGCCACCTGTAGGCCAACGGTCGCCAGTGTCCAAGGCCGCTCGCGAGTCAACCTCGTCCTCTATTGATTTTAACGTTCTTCACGTTGAGCGAGTGCAACCACAGTGGCAAAGTTCGTTATCTGGCCGGGTAATTCAACTACACGCTATATCGATCTCTGACAGACTAAGGCCACATGGTTATGATCAAGCATGCACCAAACACGTATGCAGCACATACGCCGTGTGTGTGTCTTCGTTTGAGAAGACTATATTACTTACCGGCGATGGGTCATTCGGGAGACATTGCCATAGACTCGTGCACAATTTTTTCCAACTGTCATGAAGCCTAACCCCACTTTCCCCTTATCCTACCCCCACGAATTTTGGTATATTTATGTTTTGGACCATTCTCTATCGATACAACTCAGTTTCGACAGTAAGATTCTGCCTCTAAATAGGAGCTGTGACATTAGGGAGACATTGAAATGTCTCCCTAATTCACTTGTCTCCATAGGTATAATAAATGATGACAAAATGTCTCCTAGCTTAAGGGTACTTTAACAGGTATAACAGTATTACTAAAACAGATATCGGAACCACGTGTAATCCAGCAAAATATGACGCCACGCTTCCATACGGGTTGCATTCCAGATGGTTTTTTTTCTCCAACAAACATGCATAATAGTGTGTGCGGACGTATAGTCATGGAGGAAGTTCCTTCCTCCATGGTATAGTGTTGGCAGTTTCCCAAATTGTCAGTTATATTTGTTCGGGTAGGCGCTAGTCCGAAGTCATAAACCCAGAATGCCGTGTAGCCAGGGATCCCACCCAATTTTACGATACAACCTGGGAAGCGACATTGTGGGGATCACTCAATGAGGATCCCCACAATGTCGCTTCCCAGGTTGTATCGTAAAATTAGGTGTGATCCCTGGCTGTACGGCATTCTGGGTTTATGACTTCTGACTAGCGCCCACCCGAACAAAAAGATGTCAATTTGGGAAACCGCCAACATAGGGCAAGAAAGCTCAGTTGGTAGAGCGCCGGTACGGTATTCCGGAGGTCGCAGGTTCGAATCCCGCTCCTGCCAGTTTCTTTGTTCACTTTGAACATGTTTTTATAACTATGTAGATGTGGTTGTCGTCTCTGCTGCTGTTGATACTGTTGTTGCTCGGCTGCTGCTATATTCTGCTGCTGCTGTTGGTGGTGGTGGTGGTGTTGCTGCTGTTTTTATTGCTGCTATTGTTGCTGTTGTGGTCGTAGTCACTGCTGCTGTCACTGTTGCTATTTTTGTTCGGCTGCTATGTATATGTATATGTACGTATGAAACGCTGCTGTTGCTGCTGCTGATCAACGGTTAACCGCATTAAATTGATGCACTGAATGCACACAAGTTGCTGAATCTTATATTCTAATACATTTAGATAAATTAGATTCGAGGTCAACCGCCCGTCGTAAATAAATCGTGATTCAATTCAGTACATCCAGC